>JAOWBP010049612.1:0-19819 GCA_028571105.1 Tragopan temminckii
GGGGATATGGATAATGGAAATATGGATACCTCTGCATCTGCACATTGTTACATCTGGAAAATAGCTTCCAATACTTAGAACATTATTGGCATTTTCACAATGTCCATTGTTGAAGCCAACTGCAATAGTTTGTACTTCCCTGCTGGAAACGCATCTAGTTTAAGGGTTGCTCTCAGCAAAAAATAGCATCCAAGAGGGAAATTTTGAGTCATTGAGAAAACTCTTTGAGGTCCTCTGGTCTAGCTCAAAGGCCTTTAAGTTGCTGAGTTGTCTGTTGTTGAAGAGAAAGCTTAAACCAGACATAATTTCATTTATTTTTGTTGCCACATAATGCAAGGCTTTAGGGATGTGTTTGTTTTTAAGGACCGAGGAGAGCGTTTCTCATTTTGGTTAGGCCTCCCAGTTCCTGGTCAGTTGCTCTTGTTCTGCATTCTGTTTAACACGACCTTCTCAGAACAGACTCAGTGGTGGTCTATGTTCTGCTCGCTCTCCCTCTCAATATGATGAGAGAGAATGGTCTCAAGCTGCAACAGGGGAGGTTCACGTTAGGTATTAGGAAACATTTCTTCTCAGAAGAAGTGGTAATGCAGTGGCACAGGCTGTCCAGGGAGGTGGTTCAGTCACCGTCCCTGGAGGTGTTCAAGAAATGAGGAGATGTGGCACTGAGGGACATGATCAGTGGGCATGGTGGGGATGGGTTGGAGTTGGACTGGATGATCTTAGAGGTCTTTTCCAACCTTAATGATTCTATAATTCTATGAAAATAGAAGAGGTCTTTGGGCAGGAAGGCAGCGAAGCTGCTTTGCTTGATTCATCAAGAGTTGAGAGTGAGAGCATCCATTCTGCCGGAGACTCTCACCACCAATGGCCTACACCAAATCAGGTAGAGTGTGAAGTCCTAAGAGAAGATCTCCCTCCACTAGCATTCTTAGCCTCCATTTTTTTCATTGGAAAAGACTGAAAGCCTACTACACCAAGTCCTTCCTTCCTGCAGACTTCTATCCTTCATAGGGTCCACCATCAGGTGGATCTGTCTGACAGACTTCAGATAACTTATTCATCTGTCCTGATCTGCTCTTACAGCATCAGAGGCAGAGAAACTGTCCGGACCTGATGTACTCATGCCTCCAGAGGGAGAACAGAAAGATGGTTATGTGCAAGTGGCCATCCTGAATGCTTCTATCTTCTGTTTGTTGGCCATGTAATTGCAAATGCATCTGAGCCACTGCTTTTTTAGACGCAGACACTGTCATTTTTCTCATGAATTTTGCAAGTGCTGGCTTTGTGCCCATGTTTGCATACTTCTCTTTCTCCTGAAGTGCACGTAAGCCAAACATACAGGGATCCAGTCAAACACTGCTGTCTTTTGCTCTTTTGCATAGTGATGATGTTTTTAGAATGAAATGCAGTATGCTCCCGTAACAAAAAATAAAATAAAAAAATCAAAGATGTCAGAACTTCAGTAACAAGCTCCTAGTATACTTAGTGACTTTGGAGGCTGATTAATTAAAAAGTGTTTTTCTTCTTTGCCAGACACCAGTTGAGGAAGAAAACCTTTGAATGGTGAAGGATTCATTTTGCGTCCATTTTTACCTCTCCTGAGGTCACTGAGTCTCTGCACTTCAGTTTTGCAGTCTTTCAGTGTACACAACTGATGTTAACACTGTTTTGGATAGCAACGGTTCCTATGGTTTTCACTAGGGCAGGCTGAACTCAGAAACATCCTATTTTTAAACAGGATTTAGGAATGAAGGCGTAGGGAGGGAAAAGGAGTCACACGAGGTTTGATTCCCTATATGGAAGATGGTGAGATTCTGGCTCCAGTGCGGGTCTATCAGATGACTTCACAGGAAAATGGCATGTCTGGAAACATTGCCAACAGGCTTAAAACCTGGTAATCATCACCAAAATGTCCACTGTGGCCTTAACATCTTGTGCATGCCTTTGCTTCCCAGCATTCTTCTGTATTAATGTTTGGGTCCATTGGCATGGACTGGGCTGGATTTTAGCCTCCCTGGCCTGCACGCACATCTCACTGCAAGAGCAGATGCAGAGAAGAGGTGCTGGGCCTTAGAACTTTGTAGAACTGATCCTTCCCTGTCAGGCTACACCCTGGTAGCCTTGAGCAGGCATCCAGACTTCCCTCTGCCTCCTATTTCTTTATCATTCTGTTGGCATTCTGACACCAGAGCCATTCCCACAAAAGATTGTGTTGCCTGTTTCCCTTTCCTTACCCCTCGATCTGCTTACATCTTTCATCCCAAAAACCTCTGATGTTCCCTGGGCTAGCTCAAAGATCTTGCCTGCTACCCCCAGTGGGTAGCCAGTTTGCCACCTCTTTTCACTGCTGTGTGTAGGAGCATTGGCAATCCCATGGTTGCCCATGGGAAAGGGCCTTTGTTGTAGGGTGTGTGCTGCCAGGAGTTAGGAGGACTGCCACTGTCCCTGACTTCTCTTCAGGGCCTGCAAGTTCTGTTAGAGCTATCTCAGAGGAAGGACTTTGTCTTGCAAGCTCATGCAGTGGAGGAAGAAGGAGGGCTGTCTTCTCTCTGTCTTTAGTGTGCAATATTGGTGGTAGCTGGACGGTTGGACAAGATGATCTTAGATATCTTTTCCAACCTTTATGATTCTATGATTCCTCCTGGGAGAAACCAAAGAAAAGAGGGATTCACATCAAACAGGAGGACAGATATCCTGTGAATTCTCAACTGTGTCTGGTGTAAGGGTTAATAGCAGAGGAAAGGCTCTTGTGACAGATGGAGAAAATATGACTGCTCTAAACAGAGAAAATATTTAGAGCCACTAAGCAGTAATAACCCTGCCCTGCTTAGCAATGAGCAGGCTCACAGCCCAGCAGAGAGCCTTTCCAGACAAAGCTCACTGAGACTTTAAGGTCTCCAGGGCCTGGGTCCAACTCTGAAATCCAGTTTGGGAGTCTCTGCCAGTGCTGTGAGTCAAGAAAGACTCTGACTTTGGTGCAGTTCCTATAGAGTCTTTTTTTTTTTTCTTCTGTACCAAGCCTTCTTTTCAGTTAAAAGCCTCCCTCAAGAGCAAACACAAGATCTCAGTCAAGTGTTTGGGATTCACTTCTTGGGAATGAGCTACATTGTGGAGCTGAAGGAAGAAACTACCCAGTACCCCTTGATTGTGAGCTCTATTGCAGCTCAAAGCCAGCTCCCTGGAGACAGAATATTAAGGCTGCCCTGAGAGCTGGGGTGCAGGTGACTGTTTGCAGATTCCAGACATCTGGGGAAATAGCTGCATTACAAAATGTCACGGTAGTGATTGTCCATTCATGATCATCCAAGGAAGGTGTTCTTAACATACCGTAGAAGCAATTTTGACAGAACTTTATGCCTGTCTTTAGGTGTGTTTCCCATGGGCCTTCTGACTGGAGTTGCATGTGTTTTACTAAATTAATTTCAGAGGAATGGGGTTCAGCTTGGCTAAGCCACAAGGTTATTTTGCAGTTTTATGACAGTAGATCTGACTAGGAACTGTTGGCTGGCTTCTGATCAGGGCATAACACATTTTTTTTTCCACCTTTCCTCCAGGGAATGTGTTGGGCAGAGTTGTTTGCTCTATGGATGAGAAATGTGCATCCTGCTTCACATCCTCCTCCACGGAGCAAATAATGCTGGGAACCCACCTGGCAGATAGGCTTTCACTGGAGGTTACCTCCTGGAAAGAAAGAGGCTGGCCTCAAGAGCAATCTCCAAGGACATCAGCCTCCATGAGGCCCAGTAGGCTCAGCAGGCAGATGCATTTGGTCCTGAAGGCAGCCTGGCTTCATTTAACTGTGCCATGCTCTGCCCTTTAATTGTATGCCAAGCACTTCCACGAGGAGATGAAACTTGAGCAGCATATTCCTCCCATTCCTGGTCGTACTGAAACCCGGGAAGGATTTTTTGGCGAATACAATGACATAATTTCATTTCCTAATAATACAGTGAAATTGAGAGCTGCTTTTGCTGCTGTAGGAGCCAGTTGTGGTTTACAGAAGAGAAAATACTGTTGGGAAGAAACAAGTTTGTCTCTGCGTGGTGCTGGCGGAAAAGGGAGACACTCAGGCTCCAAGGGATGAACGGTTTGTGCTGGGTATGGTCTCACTGGGGGTCAGCGAGGTGTCGGAGTGCAGGCTGGATCCCTTACAAAGGGGGCTGTGGTCTGTGTGTGAAAATGAGTGCTGTACAAAGGGGGGAGGTTAGACCACACATCTCAGCTGCAAGTGAGCCCATGCAACAACATTCCACAAACCTGGCATGAAATAACAACCCAAGTTACCTTGCAAAAATTGGGAAGATGGCTAGAAAGAAAAAGAAAAAAAGAAAAAAAGCAAGGGAAAATCTTGAGGTACAGCATATATGAATGATATGAATGCAAAATATTCAGGGAAAAAGGCATCTAAACTGGCTGTCCTGAGGATGGAGAGACTTCCATGGCACTGCAGATCATGGGCAGGCATCTTGCCAGTGTAACAGCTTGCGTTCCCCAGGGCCATGATTCACACAGAGATGAGCACAAGGCTTGCAGCTTGCTTTTGCTGGCCCTGGAGCCTCCATGTGCTCCTATGCCGCTCTCATCATTGCAAAGTGAGAGCTGCCAATGGGGTGTTTGGGGTAGCAATTGCCCAGAGAGAGCTAAAGGCTCTTCTAGTCTGTGTCCAGGTATAGCAGCTCAGCTGAGTGAGGATTAATGACAATGCCATCATGGCATCCTCTGCAGTGACAGGAGTGGACGCAGGGCAGAGAGAATATCATTGGTTAGAAATACTCCTGGATGTCCAGAGATGTTTCCCAAGAACAACACAAAGCACCATGATATTCAGTGTGAAGCTGTACTGCAGGTCTGTAGAAGGAAGGGTTTCATGTGCCTCCTGCTAAGGCCCATTCGATTGCACATACCACAGGTTGGCCTCACCAGGAGGCCTTGTGACACAGCCTTGGTGTGGTCTGTAGATTATGTCTCACCTGTTATTAATAGCCCCATCTTCTCATCTCTCCACTGTACTCACAAACAGTTTTTTTTTTCCTTCTTCTTCAAGTCAGTGATCAGGCAAGAAGCCACGCTCTTGAGCAGCATGGTTGTCACGTGTCTCATGTCACAGCACAGCTCAGCCTGCAGGAGCATCCGCTTACCTGTGAGACCGGACTAACCAGAGGCATGGATCAGCCCCTGAGAGAAGTGGGGGGGATATCATGGGCTCCTCTACTTGCAGTGGGCTTCCAGAGGGCAAGTAAGCAAGGAAGAGGAGGCTGGGAAGGCAATGGGGCACCTATCAAAGCACAGGCGCCTTTCAGAAGGATTGCCAGGGGAGAATAGGGCAAGTGAGAGATGAGAGCCTTTGAGAATGGCTGGGGAGTTGCAGAGATCATAGAATCATAGAATTGTTTGAGTTGTAAGGGACCCTTAAAGGTCATCTAGTCCAAATCCCCTGCAATGAACAGAGATACCTACAGCTACATCAGGTTGACCAGAGTTTCCATCCAGCTGGGAAATGACTGGTGTTTCTCAACTCCACAGATACATCCCTGTCTTAGTCTACTTTCAACATCCAGTTTCTTTTCTGGCACACGCTTTCTCAGTGCCAGACCGCACCAAAGGAACAGAGAACACTTGCACACCCCCTTTCTGCCTCTCTCTAATTTGCTCCCTTCCAAAAGGTAGCAGTGATCATCATTTCCCTGCTCATCTTTTCACAGAAGGGCAGTAATCTTTGTGCTATGCATGTCGATTTAAATAAGGCTCAGAAGGGGGGTGGGTGGAATCTAGGTCAGATGAAGGCAATTGAACCTGCCCTTGAAAGCAGGTATATTTCCAGCCTTCCAATGATAAGGCGTTGGGTGGAATGCTGTTAATAATTCACAGCGTGGACATTAAATAGTGATATCAGGTTACATTACAAAGTCAGGTGCTGCTGGCTCTCCATTGCTGAACGAATGGACTTTGACTCCTGTGCAAACTGTTCAGTGGCTCATCAAATGCCAAGGGCCAGAAATGGCTGTGGCTTCTTCTTTTCAGACACGTTTGCTGAAAACTCACAGTTGTCTGGAGAGAAGGGCCTTTTCTGTAACCCAGGCTGGCTGGAAATGTTCTTGTCCTGCTTGGGCACTTCAGTGCTTGGATTTTTTCTAGCATTGCCAGGCCTGGTTTCTTACAGGCTCCTGTAGATAGCTTGTAATACCTATAGAGGAGATGGGGAGTTTGGTACCAAAAGGCATTCGTGGATTAAATATCAACTACATATAAAAGAATTTCAGTAGGAAACCAGATTTGTGCTGCATAGTTCAGAGAACTTCCTGCTCTATGTACACATGAAGATCTCATGCTCAAATTTTTGGTTGCTAATCAGTGTGAGTGGGGTCAGAACCTGTGCTGGACTCTGAAGCTCAAGCTTGTCATTTCTTTTTCACCCCTTATAATCAAGTTTCTCAGCTCCAGCCAGGTCACCTTCTGCCAATGATACCCTTTTGGCTGCATCTTCAGATACTGTGGTTTGCACATGCACAGCTGATAGGTAATTAGAAAATCACCTAGAATAAAACACCTGCTCCTTCTGCTAGGTTGGCTCTCTTGGTTTAGAGGAGCCACTGACCTCAGAAGATCTGGCTGGGATCTCACACAGGCAAGTTACGTATCGTGGCACCATAGAATGGCTTAGGTTGGGGGGGGGACCTTAAAGCCCATCCAATTCCAACCCTGTGCTGTGGGCTGGTTGTCCCCACCAGCTCAGGCTGCCCAGGGCCCCATCCAGCCTGGCCTTGAGTACCTTCAGGAATGGGGCATCCACAGTTGCTTTGGGCAGCCTCTTGCCAGGGCCTCACCACTATGTAAGTGCAGGCACTTTCACAAAGTTGTTTATTATTGCAAAGCTTTAACTTGACTTCTTTAACTTAAAGCAGCAGAACTTTAAGCAACGAGAAAGCAATCTAGCATTAGGGAAGGGAAAAGGAAGAGGATACTGTGGATTAAAGGTGAAATTGCCTCTCAAACTTCACATTACTTTGAAGTCCAAACAGCAAGGGTAGCATGCACATAAACATTGCAGAAAATAGTATGATTAAGTTGCACTGTGTGTGTTAGAGTTTGTATCACTGCCTGACATTGTTGGAAAGAGGAAGGTACTCAGTATATCTAGTTCACATTACGCATCAGCATGGGATTGGTGAGTCTGATGAGAGTGAGGGAGTTGAAAAACAGCTCATCACCAAAATCTGTTGTCTGGGGTGAACTTCTGACCTCAAAGAAAGTCCCACTCAAAAATATGTGTTAACCTCAGTGGGTTTGGTCTCATTTTCAAAACCAGAGGCACAAATATCCTTCCTCACATACCCTCCTGCAGCACATGTGCCAACCGGGCTTCAGTAGTTGTGTTTGCCTCTGGCTCAATTCCCAATGTGCTGGCATCTCGTCCCAGCTGTTGTGTGAGCAGTAGAAGGGGCAGGAGGGCTCCGTGGGAGTGGCAAAGAAAGGTGAGCACACTGCAGCCTAGAAGGCCCGTGCCCACCACGTGCCTCCAGCATGCTGGAGGCCAAATGCAGGGAAGCCCCTGCGTGCTCCTTGCCACATGTGGTGCTTACAGGTGAACACTGGGCCTTTGTGCTGTGGGTCTTTCCCCTGACTCTTCCACTCCTGTTTTCATACTGTTGATGCTGAGGTTGTTTTCCTGCACTGCAAGCAAGGAGTAATAATTTCCACGTAGGATGCCATGACAGAAGTACATGCTTAACACTCTGGGAGTGCTCCAAGCTGGCTGAGCAGAATAGGCTAAGAAAGGGATTCCAAGAAAATCAGTCATCAGCAGAGGAAGATGCCCACAAAAGTACTTCTTGGCATCTTAACTAAAGCAGAAAGGGCTGCCTGACAGGTTAGCAATGCAGCCCTAAGAGAACTATAGCCTAGCCAAGCCCACAGCCTAGGAGACCAACAACGGAGCTTTTCTCACTCTGTGGTGTGGGCCTTGCAGCACCAAGCTGGGGAGAGCTCTGCAAACTACAATGGGATAAATAATAGAAACTGCCCCAAGACTGCTGAATAGGGAAATGCCATCCCAACCATTCAGAAAAGAAAAGAAAAAAAGACTGTGAAGAGACATTGGAAGCACTTTCAAAGTAGCACAGTCCCTGAGCCAGCCAATCCAGAAAGGTTGTTGAGATCTAATTATAGTCTTCAATCAATGCTGCTCTTATCCATGCTGCTAATGAACATATATGAGGCAAGCAGTTCTGCAGCTCCAGGGTTTCTTGCAGTAGCAATAACAGCTCAATAATAACTAGCAATCTTTCTTGATGAGGTCTCGCTTTGCCTTCTCTGAGTTTCCCAGCCTTGGTGCATGCCCTCAGGAGATGTGCGAGCTGTAGTGAGGCTGTTCATGATGGCACAACCAGGCCAAAACACTGGGGAGGCTCTGGAACAATCACGTCATTCCGTTAATAGCACGCAGAGAGAAAGATAACAAGCTGGAAAATGCCAGAGAGTTTGGAGCATCCCTAGGACCAGAGGGGAACTGCTGTGCTGGAGTCTGACCTGGGAACCAGCTTGGAGCTCACTCCTGCTTTGCAAGCACACACCTCTCAAAAGACATCCTGGAAGCATCTGGCCTCAATTTTCGCATGGCTGGTGACATTTCTTCTCTGCACCGCCTGGAGAAAGCTGCTTGGATGATTATTCATCCCCACAATTCAGTAACTGCACCAGTCTGGAGCGGTCTAATCCCCTGGGGCTGTAGTTACAGCCTGGTTTGCTCAGCTGCAGAACTGCCCTGCACTGAACAGCCAATTGCCTGTGAAGTGATTGCTCCCTCCCATCAATGGAAAACTTTGAGTTCTGGGAATCTCCCCGGGTCTCAGATTTTCAAGTCTTTTTTGTTATTATTGTTTTCTTGGGGTCTGTATGGCATCTGAAAATTCTCCTTGCTTACAGTTCTCCTATTCTCCTTGCTGGGTCATCTGCCATTTAGAAAATCTAGCTGCCAGTTAAGGTTCTGTTGGGTTCAAGGCTCCTCATTGCTTTCATTGCCCAGTGGGTGCAAGACGCAATAAATTGCATCTACTTTATCTGTAAGATCCATTCCCAAACTTAGAATCATAGAATCCTCATAGAATCACTGAGGTTGGAAAAGAACTCTAAGATCATCTCGTCCAGTCATCCACTTACCACCAATACTGCCCTCTAAACCATGACCCTCAGTGCCCCCTGTTTCCTGAACACCTCCAGAGACAGTGACTCCACCACATTCCTGGGCAGCCTGTGCCAGTGCATCACCACTCCTGAAAATATTTGTTTCCCTAATATCTGACCTGAAACTCCCCTAGCACAACTTGAGGCCATTACCTCTCATCTGATCCTATTGCTCCTCCCTCAAGTGCAAGATCAGGATAAACTCAAAATCAAAACTAATTTGGGTGGAAGATCAATGATGCTTGTAAAGCTTAAATTCTTCTTCCTTCTTCATTTTATTAAGGAAACAGAAGCAACCCACTACTGGAATTTGCAAAGGGAGAAGCAGCCAAGCACGAATGCAAACTGGAGAGCTGAAAAGCAATTGCAGACAAGCTAGCTTATGATCTCCGGTGCATTTCAGAAGAAAAGAGCCTTTTCTTTCATTTGGCTGCAGTGAGAACTGGGTGGAATATTCCTTAGAATAAGTGAGACAGAACTGGCATGCAAGTCTCTGCTTTCAGCTTACCCGTTCAGACCAAGTGTCAGAAATGCAAATCCCCCGAGGGTGGAGCTGCGGGGTCCTGCCAGTTGCCTGCTTTTTCCAGACGCTGGTAGAGACCTCATTTTGATAATTAGGATCAGGTAAGGTGCCTGCCATTGCTGATGCAAGAGAAGATGAATAACTGCATATGCTGTATCTTTGTGTCCCCATTTTGGCAAATGAACCACTGAGATAGGGAAGCCCAGGAGTCGGAGGATCAGCTGGATTGAACTGCAGCCCATTCCCAGCCCCACGAAAAGCATAGCTTGAGAACTAGCTTGAGGTTGCTCAGAGGATCAGCACCTTTTGTAGTGTGAGCATGCATTTGCAATGGTACAGCTTTAATGTTAAGCACGATCTTACACAGAGTATTTAGCTTCCTTAGAGTGTGTCCAAGGAGGGCACTGAAGCTGTGAAAGGTCTGAAGCACAAGTCTTATGGGGAGCAGCTGAGGGAATGGGGATAGTTCAGTCTGGAGAAGAGGAGGTTCAGGGGAGTCCTTATGGCTCTATACAACTGCCTGAAAGGAGGCTGTGGTGAGGTGGGGCCTCTTCTCCTTAGAAACAGTGATAGGACAAGCAGGAAGGGCCTCAAGTTGCACCAGGGGAGTTTCATGTTGGGTATTAGAAACATTTATTCTCGGAGAGTAGAAGTACATTGGGACAGGCTGCCCAGGGATGTGGTGGAGTCCCTGGAGTTGTTCAAGAAAAGAGTGAATGTGGCACTGAGGGACATGGTTAGTGGGCATGGTGGTGATGGGTTGATACTGGACTGGATGATCTTAGAGGTCTTTTGCAACCTTAATGATTCTACAATTCTATTTTATCATTCTCTGAGATGACCTGGAGCTGTGGCTTCCCACATCCCCCTTTTTTTTTTTTTTTTTTTTTTTTTTGGCTTGGAAGAGAGATTATATGGTCATTTGGAGATAAGTTGATATAGTCAGAATTTGGCCACCTGCAGTCAGCTCCCACAAGCCTGTCTGCCAAGCTATCTTTATGAGAAGGCCTATTTTGCAAATTCTGGCTCATATTTCTGCAAGAACAGGGGTACCCCACCTGATTCATTGTGCCTAATGAGACACGTCCAGCTGGAGAGCAGTACAGCAGCAGGACAAACAGATGCATCCTTCAGCATTACAGTGGCTCAGACAAGGCCCTCAGGGGCCTCCTCTCCTTACTAAGACACACTGCTCTGACTTCAGAGGGCCATAACACTGCTTTCCCACCCAGCTTCTCTAACATGACCCTGAGTTACCAGCTGGAACCATCTCATAGTGTCCAGACCCAAAGTCAGCCTTGGGTTCTGGCGGTCCTAAGCGGTCTCAGAGGGGCTTTCAGGTTGTGTATGCAGCATCCATGTGTGGTAGGGTGAGTGGGTAAGTACTAAATCCAGTTTGGTGCAGAAAATTAACAATAAAAGCTTTGTGTACCGACCAAAAAATAGTTTCTCAATGTTAGAATAGAACAAGATACCTATTAGTAGAAATAACACTCATAAAACTGCTTGCCTGAACAAAAACTGTTTCCTTTCAGTAACACCAGAACTTAAAAAAGAAAAATGACTAAAACGCTCAGTCATCCTGGTGCTAACCCCCACCAAGTGCATCCCTGCTGACTTTGTGGCTCACTGTTTACCAGGCTGTTATTGCAGGGCTTTTAGAAGCGCTGAAAGATTTGTGTGTAGATTCATTGGTTGTCTAAGAAATCTTGTTGACTTAGAAGTTAGTACGAGTCTGCTAAAATTTCTTGCTTGGCTGTAAAGCACTCAAGTGATCATTGTTTTGGGCTCTGATGTGAACTTCTCATGCAAATACTGCATTGGGGGTGAGATAAGTTCAATAGATTTATTTATTTTAGTTTGTCTGCTATTTTGAGTTGAACTGTTTGGATTTGGCTTCTCGGAGAAAGTAGTGCTGGGCTGTGATGGTCCTCAGCCCCAAGGGAAGACCTGTTTTGCTTTTCTCCAACACCTGCCTCAGTGACCAAGCGTGCTGTTGAGCAAGGGGTGCGAGGTGCCACGCATCATCTTTGTTACCACATCACCTATAGATACACAGAATCGCAGAATCATTACGGTTGGAAAAGACCACTAAGATCCTCTAGTCCAACCATCAGCCCACCACTGCCTGAACCCTGGCTCACCACACTATCAAGGCTGAGTTCAGCTGAGTAGAAGGATCTATGGAGAACCATGCTGTGTTCCAGAAGCCAGTTAATCACAACAAGCAGAAAAATGCAGAAGCAGCACCTGCCAGGTGTCCAGGGGAGCACTGTGTGAAAGGTGGATGGCCATAAATCCTGAGTGGGGCTGGAGAGGGCTCTTATATTTCTTCCTATAAAACTGCTTGTCTCTGTAGTACTGGAGTGTCACTGCACTGAGTGTCACTGGGGAATTGCACTCCTGCTGGTAATGCAAAAGTTTTGTTCTGCCAGTGACCATAAAGATGGAAGACAAGCACAGCATTTCATAAGCTCCCTACTGTTGAATGTTGAGGGTTGGGAACAAAACTGGCGCCCAAGGGGATTGCTGTAAATTTTGGGGTCTGGTTTGTTCAGATTGACCCCAACATTGATACCAACAGGTATCACTGGAAGGCACCTTGTAGATCAGTTGTCTTCAGCTCAACAGCAGGGCTTTCTTGCAACTATATGGTGAATGAGGCTATACACTTTGCTGCAGGATGTCTTGGGAAATGGCAAATACCTTACTGGATGTGAACAGCTGCTGCTGCGTTGGCCCAAACTACACATGGGCTAGAATTTTCAGGCCTGAAATATTTTTGCCATGTGGACATCTGTCATGTCCCCTCACATCTATATGTCCTGAATCTGGTGAGGGCTGGAACAAACAGGTATTACAATAAGACTGCAGTGTTGCTAAGATCTCCTTTGATTTGTGAGAACCATGACTTTTCCCCAGGAGAACACTGCCGGCTAGGGACAAGGCACAGAGATTTGGTGGCATCTCCATCCCTGGGGTCATCAGCATCTGCGTGGATGAGGTCTTGTGCAACTTGAACTATCTGTGAGTAGGAGACCCCGAAGGATCTCTTCACATTGGAATATGCCCAGGATTGATCCATTAAATGTCATGTAAATGTCATATCATGTCATTAACTGCCATGCAAATGATTAATCACTGTGGTTTTAAGAAGACTCCCACATCAGAAATAAGTTATGAAGGCATTTATAGAGGTATCCTGAAGATTTCACTTTCTTATGTTCTTTTGAGCAGATTTCTCATGGGCTGTGTAGCTGGACCCTTCCCTCCTCCATAATTTTCTTTGAAGATAAAAGACTACAGAGCAGGGAGATCTGTGACTCACGCATGGGCCAGAGGGACTTGCCTGCATCCATGTTCCAGAAGCCAAAGCACTTAACTGCTCCTTGGTGACCACCCGGACTTAACTGCACCAAAAGGATGTGCCAGCTGCAATTATTTTCCAACAAAGACAATCTTTTCCTTTTTGTAAATGTCAGTAATAAGTCTTTAAGAACAGCTAACGACCTGGCACATCACTGTTCCAAAGGGGAGGACAGGGACAGGCTGGGAGCGTCCCCAGCTGCAGCAGGGTAGAACTTTTACTGGCCAGAGCAGTTGGTTTGAAGCTTTACTCCATCAAAAAGCAACAGGAGTATAAATAAGTTTTATTGCAGTAGTTTAAAGCCAGCCAAGCTGGCCACCAAGAGCAGAAACAACAGAATAGTTTGGGCACTCTGAAACCCACCCCAGTGTTGCTGACTTTATGGCAAAGCTGTGTGTGTTGCTGAGAATTGGGTCTTCCACACAGCCTCCTTTTACTGCTCACAAATGTCCTTCCCAAGCTTAAGGTTACTAACCCCAAGCTCAGCCCTCAACTTGGTGTGCGATGGTTGTGCTGAAAGCAGCATCACATTGAGAGAGGATGGAAAAGAGTAATACCCTGTTGCAGAGCATGAGGTAGGCGATACAGAGCAATAGGAAGCCCTGTGGTGCGTGTCTGAAAGCAAACACTGTGCTTCCCTCCACTGCTCTGAGGATGGGACGTGCCACCAAGCAACCACCTCTTAAATGAAAGCTCGAGGAGGGGAAGTGATGGAAGAAATGCAGCTGCTGCTGGGAAGCAGTGCGCTCTGCCTGCCTGCCCTCCAAGGCATCCAGCCAGCACTGATATCTGGTGCTCAGTTATCAACAGAGCCTCACTTTCTGGTTAAGCGGACCACAAACTAAGTATGCTGGAACCCAAACCCAAGGACCCCCTTCTGCACCTGAGCAGCCTCAAAAAGAGCTCATTCAGCCTGTCACCACCAGGCTGGACGCAACTCTAGCATGGTAAACAGACTCAGGAAACCAGACCCTCTCAGGGCCACTCAAGTCAAACACCTCAGCCAAGAGCAACAAGACTGCCCTGCTTAATTATGTCTGTTATGAGGTGGCACAGAATACCCCTAAGAGTACAGTGCTGGGGAGCTTCAGAGCAAAGGCTGTGTGACACCTGCCACCATCTATAAATGCAGTAAACCCAGTGCCTGCAACACCTGAGCAACCAGAGCAAAACCCAGAGCTTTCTTGGCCTTTCTCATGTCTCCTCTCTTCTGAAATGTCTGCAGGCTCAGCTTGGACTTCCTTATCTCTCAAAGTGAAACTGTCACATGGGGGTTTTCAGACGCAAAACTGTTACAGGAAATGCCTGACTGTGGTCATTTCACTCATAAACTTGTGTGCAAATATGGAAGAAGTACTGGCCTGAATTGCTTGTAGACGTGCTGAGGCAGACCAAAATACTTTTAAGAGCTGTCTTGTTTCCCTGAAACCAGAAAAGCAATCAGATGGCCCTTAGAAAAAGTGAGTGTTCTGTGCTTGATTAACAGAACAGTAGTTAAAAAAATAATAATGAAGCACTTCCAATGGTGCTTAGCTATGAAGGTGATGATTTGGGAAGAAAAGGGAGTGGCAGATGTTTATTGAGAAAGCAAAGTCCTTTGCCATCACCCTGTTTCTCCTTGGTTTAATTGCTGCCAGGCATGTGATTGCTTTGTGCTTTCTGCCCTCCCTCAGCTTTCCTTCTTAATCACACAGGTAAATGGCTAAGACCACCCAGAGGCAGCAGCCCATTGCTTAAAACTCAGCATGTCACTGAACCTAGTGAAAGATGGGTGAAACCTGGCCCTTGCTGGCATTTCCACAAGAACTGCTCCTCTCCTGCAGAAGGGAAATTACCTGTGGTGTGGATTTCTGACTCCCCTGCAGCAGGAAGCAGCTTTAAAGCCATCTCACCTCATCAAGATGCTTGTTTTTGTGATGCAGAGACTGGGGGAAAGGACATGACAAGCCAGAAACCATACCTCACTGCTGTAGAGAGCAAAACAGCCTGGAAGGAGTTTGTGTTATATAGAAGAGAATAGCCACAGAACAAAGGTGCTCAATTTTATTTCTATGTAGAGCAAGGTCTAAATTTGCTCTGCCAGACCTCATGGCAAGATAGGAAATGCTGTCAGCTCTGTGCTTTAAATCCTTCTGGTGGCTTTCCTTCTTACCTTATCTATAAGTAAGAGGCCACCCACAGCTCAGAGTCGTTTACTTAAAATGCAGTTCACCCAGCACTGTACCTCTCCTGGCATCCATCACACACTAGTACCCAAGCAGAGAGAAAACACTGATCCCAGATCAGGCTTGGTAGGGGGGGGAGGACTGTGCTCTAACAGAGACAAACCTGAAATAAATGCAGAAAAACCTGAAAAGCCACTGCCCAGACAAGGGCCTGGCTTCTCTCCTCCTTCCCCTCCACTGCAGAGACTCTGGAAACATTCATCCTGGCAGAAGAACTGTGTGAATAGGCTACTCTTTCCTGCTTCCAGCAGCGGAGTCCAGTGCAGATGTGTGTTCCTGCCAATGCTACTTGCAGGAAGCTTGCCTCCTGTGTCCAAGCCACCTCCCCAGCCTCATGGGTATTTAAGTTAGGAAGGTACACAACCAGCATTGTTCCACCTTTATTTTAACAATCAGATAAAAACAGAGCCATGGTATTAAAAGACTTATTACATTGCAATTATAAAGTGCATTTTCCACTTGAAGGCTGTGTACAAAAACCTTTTTAAAAACAAACATGCAAAAGAACCCACAAGGCACTTCCAGGCATAGAGTGAGGAGAGCAACCCCTTACTTCTATGTTCACATTGACAATGGAAAAAGGGAAAAGGCCACAAGTAGTATTTTTAAACTACTATTGGTCAAATAGTTCCCAGCCTAACTTTAACTTATGGTATAGCTGTTCTAGTTTATCTTCCACGCTCTTCCCTTAAGCACACCGCTTCCACAGCCTGAAAACACAGGTCCCATAAGGAGATCTACCATCCGCAGCACCCCAGACACATGCCTTGTTTCGGCCTACAAGCAGCCCTCCCCAGGCACTGGAGCATGCCAGGAGAGCACAGCTTCTCTACAGTGTCTTACAGCACTAACACCATTCACTAAATCCAAACAAACAAAAAAATCAGTGTCACTCAAACTTCAGTTTAAAAATGGGTTCAAGCCAAGCTGGGCAACAGTCCCTTCACAAGAGACCATAGCAGATAAGGGCTGACTCAGGAAGCTGTTTGAACAAAGAGAGGAACCAAAGCTGATGAGCTCTGAGCTAGCAAGTAGATTTATCACCTGGAATTAGCAATCAGACAGAGTGACAACAAGCATCAACGTCAGGTTTAGAAAAAAGCAGCAGCTGAAGGCTAGCTATTCTTCTCACAAGCCCTTTCGTCCTTTTCAGCATTCAAGAGTGATTATAGTATCCCTTCTAAGTTATGGTAAAACAGCTTCAGTACTTTGTACAGCAGTCTCTAGATCTAAAAGCTGGATTTAAAAGCTTATCAAGTAGTCTAGCCCACTGCTTCTCTCCAGCCAATCTAAATGCTACTATAGGCACCCAAAAAATTTATAAAGCTTATGCACTAGGAAGATTCCCTTGACCTCTACTCCTACAGACTATTCAGAACCCTCCCTTTGATTGAGGGATTACATTTTCTGCTCAGCTACTATGCAAGCAGCTTAGCAAGGCTGTTTGGCACTGAACAAGCTGGCTACCTCATCTCAGCGCAGTTATCTTGTTTCAGAAGAGTGATGGCTCACATTGGTGATTTGTTTCACATCTGGAGGTGGCAGAGTAATCCCAAATATCATATTCCTCTGCATTGCTGGGGTGAGCCACTTTGTAAGGCAAGAGCAAAATAAAGCTTAGACATCCCCAGGTTGAAGTGGCAGCAACTGCTAGAGCAGCGAGGGAAGCATAGCATGTTGATGTTCTTCAGTACAGCCACAACATCCTTGCACATGAGCAGTGCCACTCCATCTGCTGTCAAGCAGTTCAAGGCGTGGAGTAATAAACCACTACACTTTTTTTTTTTAATTAAAAAAGCAACATCAATTCCAAAGCCTGTTTATCTCAAAGCACTGATGGTGCACGTGATCCCAGCACTTTATCAGCCAAGGCACTTCCATCGCAGTAGGTGCATGACAGCCACCTTCTCTCACCACAACACTGCCATGTGTTTAGCTCCCACAACATCTGAGAACAGCTGCTTGCATGGGCCTCATGCCAAAGCCCAGCAAGTCCAGCAGCTGATTCCAAATGTCCATCAAGGGATAAAAGCATCACTGGTCACTTGCAATTAAAAGAGAGGAAGGTTTTAAAGAAGGCAGTCAAGGCTGTCAGCCTAAAGATGCTTTACAAGCACCATGCAGCTACAGCTAACCTCTATTTTTGGTAACACCGACCAAGCATATGATGAAAGCTTTTCAAGATCAGCTGATAAAACAACTGGTGACTAAGCATATCAGATTTTCCCCCACAGGCACATATGTCCCCTAATACAGCAGGCTGTGGGGTCACATCTTATCACAGTTGTATTCTCACTTCCAAAATACCCTTCCTGCCTCAAGCAGAAAGGACTTCACACAAGGAAGTGCACAAGAAGATGGCTGTTCCCCATAAGCCAATCACTTCAACATTTCCTGACAGGCTCGGGCCAACCCTCCAGGAGAGCCCTGCTGCTGATGTTGAAGTACAGTACACTTAAAAATACTAGAACATATTTTGGAAAAAAAAAAGAAAACCAACACCAAAACCCTTTAACACTAGCAAGCAACACAAACCAGCCACCACTACATAGCTTCAGCAGACAACCCAAGCACTGTAGTGTTTCCCTGGAGACTAGCAGCTTTACAGAAGAGGAAGGAGTAGCAGCACTGAACAGGCAGGCAAGCAACATCTCCTTTTCTTTTGATCATCGGGAGAGCCGGCTATCTGACTTGAGACAGGGAAGGCAGCCCTTTATGGAGATGCATCCCTGATTATAAGCCAACTGCCAGCAGAGTACTGCACTTTTTTTTTTTTTGCTGGGAGGCTTACGCAGAACTACACGGAGCCTCACTCCTTCCACCTTTCCACACACCTCGTGTTTAGGAGGGCTCCCACATCTGCAGACACCACCAACAGTCAGTCAGAACATTAGGTCCTTAGGTCAGTAGTAGGGCCCCAGTTTTTCGTATCCTGAATAGCTTGGCCACTCGGCAAACAGGCCATAAGCACACCGAGGACTCCCAAACTGGTCAAAGGCACTGCTGAAGTCAGGGTTGCACGGGGGGCGGAGGGCTTCTTGGGCAGACTTCAGTTCTGAACGTATGATTCTGTAATTTGTGCCCCTGTTGCTGTCCCAGTACACCTTGCCATTGCATTCGAAGGAGATGGCAAACTCAACTCTTTCATGGGATTGAATTCCATCGGGCAAGCTGATGTCGAAAGAAAACGTGTCCCGATCTGATCCTCCGTACGTATCCTTGACATATTGGCACGGGTAATCTACAAAGTTTTTCCAGGTGTCAAATGTCATCCTGATCTTTACAGACTTTTCAAAAGCCAGATTCCTCACTTTCACTGTGCCCACAACAGACCGCTCCTTTAACATACAGTTTTCAAGGCACACGCAGTCTGTCTGAAGACGGTTTCTGAAGTCCAGGTAGTCTGCAGAGGGCTGAACGAAGTCCAGGACAAAGCTGTCCCTCTCTACTGTTGTCAGACTCACAATGTTGTCAATCAGTTCAGTGATGTTGAAAGGAATATCTAGAGGATCATCAAACTCTGAGAACACCTTCACCATTGTCAGAGCAAAGCCTCTGCTATCCGCAAATGACACCTTCTTCTTCACCTTGTTGTGTGTGAAGGAGTTTTCTGCCTCTTCTGGTCCAGTCAGTACCGCCTTGCTGTTCAGCTGGATGCACGGCCGCAATGGCTTGTTTGGCTTTGGGGCAATTTTGCAGGCACACCTCTCTCTTCGCAAGGGTGAGGAGCACAGGTACAGCTGCATTGCTACATCCACAGCCATTGCTTGTTTGTGAGGAAAATAGTCTATTACACTGAAAGATCAAAAGAAGGGGCAGTTTGTCAGAAGCATTTCAATGACTTGTCAGACAGTTGCTACACTTTTCCCCATCCATCCTAAAGAAGCTTAGTTTCCATCACCCCCTGAGCCCCTCAAGTAAGAGGCCAGTACTTGCATGACTTACAGATGTGTTGGGAAGTATGCTACCACAGTGCTGTGGCTCAACCATAGCCTGTTGCATCCCTTGAAGGGCAAGTTGACTTCCCACTGTTTGCTACAGAGAGTCACCGTGTTAAGGTACATGCAGGCACCGCCCTTCTAGGCTCGCAATAGCAAGCTCTGGAACACTTCTGACCAAATCCAAAATCCATGGCTTGGTCCTGCTGATGTTCACCTTGCTCTGCACCTACAGAGAAACAACTTTCTTCCCTTTATGGTATTTTAAAACAGATAACAGTCAGGCCAGGTTTTACCTCCATTTCAGAGTGCACATCTTAACCTACAGAATACTTAGAGAAACATCAGCATAGCTAGCACAGTGATATACTCAAGGCTGACAGAGGCTTTGGAAACAAGTCCTTCCCCCAGAGGAGCAGACTGTTTGTCTCTCCACCACAGCATCTCTTTCTCTAGCATCCAGCTCCCAGTGATGCAGCACAGTCCCTCCACGTCCCCACATCTTGAAGTCAGACTATTTCCTTAATTAAATCCCCTGTTTGGCTGCAGACCATGTTCCAAAGCTGGTCTCACTGTGAGAGCAGCA
>JAOWBP010049662.1:0-19815 GCA_028571105.1 Tragopan temminckii
AAGCCTGGATAAAACCAAGTTTTGAGGAGGTGGGGAGAAGAGAGGGATTAGACTTCTCAGGCTTAAATACTTCCTAATTTCTGACTGTGCGTTACAGATAAATACTTATCCTAGTTTAGGGAGACATGAATCCATTTAGTGCAATGATGGATAGTGCTGCCAGCAGTTCATTAGAAACACTTTCAGTTGTTTAGCCAGCCCTGAAGAGAAGGAACGTTTTTATTGGCAGGACCAGCAGTGGTTCCTCCACTGTGGTTTTGTGAGCCATTATTTATTTATTTAACTTTTCTGTGCTATCTTCTTTCCTTTCCTTTTCTTTCCTTTTCTTCATTTTTTTTTTTTTCAGTGAAAGGATAGAAAAACAGCTGTTGTAAAATGAAAAGAGATGTGGCTTAAGTCTTGAAACTCTTAAATTAGGAGTGCTCTGCAAAATGGGCCAAGCTTCTCCAGCTTCATATTAAGCTACTACACTCTGATCTAGACCTGGCACAGAGACGTTGGAAGACTGCAGTACTTAAAAGCCACACTTTTTATTTTTAATAAAAAAAATTTATTGAGCTATAAATTTGACTGGCTTGAGTGCAAGTGTATTGGGGGATGGGAACAATAGCTCTCAAGGTGATATGGGAATCCAAACCAACTGGAGATATATCCCATATCCAATCACTTGGCAGTACTTTCTTCTGCCAAACTGCTCTGCCAAACCTTCTCATTAAAATATACACGTATCGTACAATATATCCTGAAATGTATTTTGAATTGTGAGGCTTTCGCACTTTCGGTATAACTACTCACTTCTCTTAAATGATGACCTCTCTTACCTAAGTAAGTTATTGTTGGAAAGCCATTGTACTGAAATTAAGTATCAGGAACTGCATTAACTGGTAGATCCATTGTGCCAAAGAAGGAAGAAGAACACTGGAGAGAATGGTAATGCTGTCAGCACATGGACAGAAAGATGGAAAAAACATTGCATTTGTATAGTTAACTAGCTGAACGTGTTTTAGACGTAGCTGGGCTGTCTGAAAGTTCTATAAAGCTGCCAAATGCATCCAAACTTCAAAAACTCACCCTCGCCATGAGTCTTTGCTGCAAACATGTCTCTACTGAGGACTCCCAGTCAATTGAATATCTTACTTGAAAAAACTCCAATATATTCTTTGTTGCACACTTTCCCAGCCCATGCCTTTTTTGAAAAGTACTCTTCTCGGATGTTTTCTAGTTTTGCAGAATTTTCTAGTGCTTTTAAAAATGTTTTCTACTATTTCAATCCAAAAATAACACTAACGGAATGTTTAGTAAATTTTTTGAAGCAGCTGAGCTGGGTTTGATATTTAACAAAAAACAATAGTTGTGCAGCTACAGTTCATTGACACAGTAAAGCAGTGTTGTTCCCCAAATTGTAGGGCACGCTTCTATGCGAAAGGTTTCAGATATTCAAAACAACAGTGCTTAAATTTGGTATTTGATAAAGGTTTACATTTAATAGCCTGGGCCCTACAGGAAGCTAACAGAGCAGGGGGGAATGAGGGGAATATACAGAAAAAAGCTTGGGAAATGTTACTTTAGGAGATTCTAGATATGGACTGAAAGAAAGTGTTAAAACAGAGGGAAGACTCCAGAAAGCTACCTTGGAGTTGTTATAGGAAGTTGTTAGATATTTTGTTAGTGATATGTATTTAAAATAGCATGTCTTAGAGTAGAACTTGTGTTTGCTACTGACTCTGTAATCCTGAGAAGATTGTTTCACGCTCTTTAGGGAATACTGTGGCACTAGAACGGCAGAAATGTGAATTATTCCAAGGAGGAAATTTCACTCCTTAAAGAAATACTGCGTATTTTGAACCTCTCTGCCTTTTAAGTCTAATATTTTCATTTTCTTTAAGAATCATGGAAGAGGTAGATAATAGTCTCTCCATTTATTTCAACAAACATGATCTACTGTAAAAAAAAAAAAAAAGCCAGCGAACTGCTAGAATTTTTGTTTTGTTATGTTTTCTTTAAGAAGTTCTAATGTTTCCATCATTCACAGCAAATATTTCAAATTAGGCAGGAATAAAGTGCTGTCTACAGAGAAATCTCTGTTCTTTGTCCCATAAAAACCTGCTTAGGCTGAGCTGAGTTATAAACTGTTGAAAATCACCAGTTTTCCTTTCCCTTTTTTCTCCTGGTGTTGTCAGCAAATTTTGGCAGTGTGTGAAAATAACCGAGTACAAACATTCTAATCTGTGGCCGAGTTCATACAATTGCCAAAACTGCAGCAGCAGACACTGCACTTATAGGGAAGGGGAACAGACACTGTGTCTGCCTATAGAGAAGAGATTTATTTTTTTTTTTTGTCTGGGCAGGCCTTTTGTTATGGACAGAAGGACCAGAAGATTCTCCAAAGTCATCTACTTCAGAGTTGCTGAGTTCCAGTTGGTGCATTTTTCAACCTGTTCCTCTAGACCTGGGAACTTGTCTAACAAATCTTTCCTAAATTATGCCTTTTCGTGCTCATTGAAGTTACTGCTAACTCCGTAATTCAAGTGTTGCAGACTTAACACAATGTAGTTGGCACTTCAAATTTGAATTCTTGATCCTGCTGACACACAACAAAAAGATTATCACTTGTCCAAGAACAATTCACTGTAATCTTTTTTTTTTCTTTAAAAATAATTGAGCATATTAGAAAAGGGTTGTTACGATAGAACATATAATTTATTTCAAAAAAGTCTTGATTACTCACATGACTTTGAGTGGTCTTCTGAGTATTTATTACAGCAGTATTTACTTACATGAATACATCCCATTTGTCCAGCAGATAGTGTTTGATTTGATAGAGAGTGCAAATGGTGATCAGAGATTAACCAGGCTGTGTAGCTTCATTATACTGTTTATTGCATTCCTTTTTTATTTCATATATGAGCTGGGAGGTCTGCTGAGTGCTACACGAGGGCTACTATTTAAAACAAGATGCCAACCTAGGCAATGCAGTGTTAATCCCTCTCTGCTGCAGTTTTCCTACACAGTGTGCAAGCCACTTGAAGTAATTGGTAGGTGGTTGATAAGTCCACATGTTCATTTTCTGCCTCTCAGGTAAGAAAAATAGACACAAACGAACAAGTGAAAATGAAGTCAGCGAAAGCCAAGGTTGTTTATCTTCTAAAATGTTCATCCTCCCAGCAGTAAGGCAGTATTTGTCTAGAGGTATGAGTAGGAGAGGTTGAAATTGAAAGTGATCCAAAAGAAACTGATTAACTGTCATAGAGTTTATGTTTTGGTCCAAAATGATGCGTAAAGTAATTCAAACACAGCAAACAATTTCACCAAACAAATTTTTTTTGTGTTGTGTGTACCCATGATGAGCAGAACCAGCAAAAAAAAATCCAAAAGCAAACAGTATCAGTGTCCTCAATGTCCATCCACCTCATCACAAAATGTGTTCTTGGAAATTAAAGTTATTAGGGAAATCCTATGTTATGCCTGTGTTCCAGTGACAGTTCTCCAGAGGAGAAGAGTGATTTGTAGTTTCAGAGGAAGTATATACATAAAGACAATTCTCTCTGTAGTTTGAAACAAGTTCATATTTGTCAACTGTCCTACAAATCAGTAGTACCTTAACCTTGCACCTGGCTTTCCAGATCCAATTCAAAACTCCTCAGCATTTTTAGCTGGACTATGTGGTCTGTGGGTCACGTGGTGTATCAGGCCATCAGGCAATTGCAGCAATGCTGCCAGCGTTCTTCCTGTAATTACTTCTGAGGTTTTAAATAAACTCCAATCCCGCAGAGGACACTCAATTTCTGTAGCATTTACTGTTTGGGGCAGCACAGAACAAATGCATTCCTTTTTTCCTCTGTAAGCCTAGTTTTTTTCATTAAAATGTCTTTTTTTAGAGGCGGACAAAAAGTGAAAATGAACATAAAAAAATATCCTATTCCCATCATTTTGTCCTTTTCCATTGTTCAGCATAAAATATACACGTTTATTTAAATTAGATATACTCACTGAGTAAGATCTTGACATTTAAGCTGTAGAAAGTTCAGTGTCAGTCTGGTATGTGAAAAAATACCGATTTCTAATAACTGAAGAATTGAGATATTAAGACTGAATGATTGCAAATAAACGGATCCTGGAACTGCTGTTAATCTCAAAGTGATTCGCACTGAAGCCAATAGGGAAGTTGAAATATGTCTTCTAAAGCTAAAGGTTATTGCGTCACTGTTCTCCTTACTATGATGAACCAATAAGCTTTTCCCAAATGTGAGTGTAGATCTTGGTTACCTTGAAATTTGGTCGGTTCTGCTGTAATTATTTCATTCATTTGGATGCTTGATAGAAAGCGTAATCTCTTATGCACTTTTCCTCTTTTGTCAAGTAAGTAATTGGAGTCCGTTATCCCTTGTGTCCTGCTGCATAGTCAGTAAGCCTTCAGGCACCCTTATACTCAGTGGCAACGTTAGAGGCATCCTGCCACTTTGTTTTCAGTGAAACTGATGATGGAATGCTCTGAAGCCTGGAAAGAAGCAGAGAAGCTTAACCCATTTATGAGCAGCAGTACTACAAAACTCTGGTTGCAGTTCGTGTAGGTGAGAGAACTATAAAATTTAAATCTTAAAGTTTAGCAAAGCAGAAAGAAGTGGGATCTCTAGTGAAGCTTATGTAAACAAGGTGCCCCATATCAGCATAGGCAGAATTAGATTGTTGTGGTTTCTTCTGTTTCTTTAACTATGGGAAAGTTATGTATGCTTTTTGTAGCTGGTTTGTTTTCACTCTTCACCTTCCTTGAAAAACTTTTTCTTCTGTGGTTTTCTCAGATACTAAAATCTTGGCAAGGAGTCCCTTACTGTCTTATGATAAAACCTCCATATCTCATTTTATCTTGAACTCTGTGGTCCCCAAGAACAGTCTTGCAGAGAGAAAGTACTGTACTATCTTAATGAGGCATGACAGGCCTGGGAGCAGAACCAACTGCTGAAAAGTACACCAGGTGGTGTTAAAGGGGTTTGTTCCACTCAGTAATTGCTGCGACTTTTACTGTTATATGGAAGAGTTTGGAGAAGGAGGTCCAGTCGTTAAACTCCTGAGAATGTAGTTACATTATGCTTTTGTTTCCTTGCCTTTCCACTGGAGGTATTTTTTCTTCTGGATGTTTTCCGGGGTTTAGTGTGAGTGATTGCTTCAGTATTCTTGGAATGTAACTTCTAGACGGTGCAATGAAATCACACCTTTTTCAAGAAGGAATGCAAAATGCATTGCATATAGTCTCAATGGTAGGAATGCACAGGTTTTATCAAATTTTTCCTTTCTATCAATAGTTTATAGCATTATTATAGAAATTTCCATGAGAAATCTCATCAGTAGAGATCCTTTGCATACATACAGACTAGTAAAATGTGCAGTGTTTCAGCTAACATAATCCTAGCATGAGCAAATGAACACCTTTCCTGTATATTCTCAGTTCACTAATTCATTATTGCAAACAAACCAAGAGCAGGTGCAGCACAAGGCAACATCTTAATAGCCTTAAGTGCCCTGTGTCCTTTACTGTCCAATCGGCATTACTTTGGGAAAGGGAATGCATAACCTGCATATTGTACAGGTCATCGTATCTGGAAGGATAAAAAGAACAATGTTTTTTTTCTAGATACGTTCACGCAGCTTACTCAGTGTTTTACTGGTAGAGGAATGGAGTGTGTGACTGTTTTGTTTTGGCTAATGTATAAAGCAGATTGCTTGTAAGGCAGCTGTGAGGGCACCAATGTACTATCTTCTGCTAGGTAATTCTGCATTCCTGTTCCAGAACATTGTTTCTTGTCCTATATTCTGTAGCATACACTTTCAGTAATTAAATACTGAATACAGTAATTAAAATCAGAAATTCTCTTAGAACTTAAAGTTTATCTGTTCAAGAGAATCTGTGTAATTTTCCCTTGCGTGTATGAATTCTCTGCTCTGATTATTTCTAGAATAACACTGGCAGAAATGGACTTCCTTGTTTTCAGCATGCCTTTTTATTGTTTCTGTATACTTCTACACACAACAAACATAAATCTGATTGTGATCTTTGTTTTAAAATTAAAATATGCAAAAGTGTTTTGGAGCAGATTTGGTAGCAATAATACATTTCCTATAGTAGCTGATTCAGCTACACCAGTGATTCTTGTCGCCATTCCTAATCCAGCTGTAAGATTTTGGGGCTTCCAGGGGTGTTACTGAGCTAAGCCAAATCAGGCACTATTTACTTTCTGGTAAAGTCAAAACAACCTTGAGTTCCTTAGGGTGCTTTTTCCTCTCTTATAAACGTGAACTGTAAATAGTGATGCATATAAATCAACTCTATGAGCACTACATATTTCATTAAATACAGCTAAGCTGTGGGCTAATAGAAGTTCCAAGTGAAAATATTATGGTATCTCATGGTGTATATTGTAGATTTAATGTAGTGTGAACAATAGTAGCTTTGAGTCATTGTAAATCCCATCCGGACATCGTCAACATAGTTCAGAAATACAGGGAGGGAAATCTCAAAGGTTAGATATGCTCATAAGGCTGCTCTACATGTGTAAGTCATTCTTTCATTGTTTGTAAAATAGAAGTGTAGCTCTGCGATATATAGCTCAGACAAAGCCTAATTTGATGTTATTTTCTGTAGTTGACCAGAAATTTCTTTTTCAAGAAAACTCGGGTCAATTTGCTTTAATTACAGAAATAACCTCTGAAGCAAATCTGAAGCAAATAACTGTTTCCCTACGTTCCTGGAAGACAGTCTGACAAGTGGGAGTCATATAAGAAACATCGGAAAATGAGTCAAATTATTGGCAATTCCTACAATCTTTGAAATTATTCTCTATGTGAATATTCAGTCTTTTTTTTTTGTTTATTTTTGTTTTTTGTTTTGTTGTTTGTGTTGTTTTGTTTTTTTTCCTCCCATACAATAAAATATATTCAATTTTTTTTTAGGCAAAATAAAAACCATCTGCAAGTCTGTGGAATTTCTGAGATAATTCCATAGTGAAAGGGTTTGGGAGCTTGCTGTCTGATAGTCTCTTGTGTGCAGCACAACTGACCGTTAGAAGAGGAGTTAAAAATATGAAAATTTACCAGAACTATTTTTTAAAATCTTCATAGAGGACCCTAGGCACTCTAAAAGTCTCTTTCCTTAACTTATATTGGTATTGCTTTAGAGGCGCTTATCCCCAGTTCAATATACAGTGTTATTGTTTATGCAGATAACAGGACAGAGAGAGCTATCTTTCATGGTACTAGGAGACAGAATGTACAGAATTGTAGGGAAGACTGAAACATTCAACATAATGTTGTATTCGGTGTTCCCTAAATCCCTTTTTATAGCCCTTCCTCAAACACAAAGAAGATAATACTATATCTTTCCACAAACAAGCATTTCTTTCTCAGTCTGCTGGCAATTTACATCTCTAGTTTGTCTATTTAAAATTGATGTCAAGTAAGCACTGGAAACTAAAAAATCACACTAGTTTATTTCCACTTCTTGTGATTTAACCCTGCAGGTGGCTGAGCACCACACAGTTTTTCACTCACTTCCCTTCTTTCCCAGTGGGATGGAGGAAAGAATTGGAAAGAAGCACAAAGTTGAACTTGTAGGTTGGGATGAAACTATTTACTAAGATAGAGAAAATGAAAATGATATTAGTTATGACAATGTATATGTATAAATGTATATAACAAGTGAGGCACTAGCAATTGCTCACTACCCCTCTGACCGATACCTAGCTAGCCTAGCCCCCCAAGCAGCATAATAGAGATGAACCTCCACCCCCTTCAAAGCTCTCTTTCTGCATGATGTCATATGGTATAGAATATCTCTTTGGCCAGCTTAAGTCAGCTGTCCTGATTCTGTCCTCTTCCAGCCCTTCATTAGTGTGAGCTGAGAAACTGAAATAGCCTTGGTCTGTACAGCACTGCTCAGCAATGACTGTAAGCATTGGTGTGCTATCAGCATTGTTTTTCTCCTAGAACCAAAATATAGCATTATACCAGATGTTCTGAAGAAAACAATTTCATCCCAGCTGAAACTAAGATACCACTATGTAATTTAGGAATCAAGTTTTATATGTGATTTTAAATGAAGTGTTAAAACTGGTATTCACTAAACAATCATAAATAGATTAGATATGGCTGAACGTGATTTGAAGGTAGACTATACAAAATTGAGGATTTAGAGAATATTATCTTACAGTTCTTGTGATTCTTTACCCCAGATCATTACTTCCCTAAGTCACTGTCTGTAAGAACTTGTAAAAATATGTGTTATGTAGATGAGCTTGTTTTACATATTATGCCGTGGGCTTCATTCTCTCTATTAATGCTATCTTTAGATTTGATTTCTAAAGAGAAATTTTGCTCTTCTTTGTAATCCACTTGGAATATTATTCATGCGAGGAGAACCACATTTCAGATCATTCAGGTTGTTGGTTAAAGATAGCTAAAAAAATATTTTTACCTTTCAAGCCCTCAGCAGGCAGGAAATCAGAAAAGATTAATCACAGAATCAAATTGAGTCCAACCCCCCCTGCTAAAGCAGGTACTCTACAATAAGTCACATAGGTAGGCATCCAGACAGGTCTTGAGTTTCTCAATAAAGGAGACTCTACATCCTCTCTGGGCAACCTGTTCCAGTGCTTCATCACCCTTACTGTAAAGTTCTTCCACATGTTAGTACGGAACTTCCTATGTTTGTGTTTCAGGCCCTTACTCCTAGTCCTATTGCTGACGTACCAACAATAAAAGCCTGGCCTCATCCATTTGCCTCTTGCCTCCCTTTAGATATTTATAAACATTTAACAGCTCCCGCACCAGTCTTCTTTTCCTCAGGCTACTCAGCCTTTCCTCATGTGGGAGATGTTCCAGGCCCTGAATCATCTTTGTTGCCCTCTGCTGGACTCTTTCTAGGAGATCCGTGTCTTTTTTGAACTGGGGAGCCCCAAACTGGACACAGTAGTCTAAATGTGGCCTCAGACTACGCAGACTACGTGGGAGGATCACCTCCCTTGATGTGCTGACCACACTTTTTGTAATACACCTCGGTATACCATTGACTTTCTTGGGAACAAGGACACACTGCTGGCTCATGGTCAAAATGTTGTCCTCCAGGACCCCCAGGTCCTTCTTTACAGAGCTCCTCTCCAGCAGGTCATCCCCTAACCAGTACTGATACATGCAGTTATTCCTTTGTAAGTGCAAGACTATACATTTGCTCTTGTTAAGCCACATCAGGTTCCTCCCTGCCAAACTCTCCAGTCTGTCCGCGTCTTGCTGAATGGTAGCACAGCCTTCCGGTTAGCCAGCCTCTCCTCCCAGATTTTTGTCATCGCTAAGCCTGGTTAGGTTACGAACAATGCCAAGGCTATCTTCTGGTATCTGGAGAAAGTCCTTATGACCTTGGCTAGTCACATTATCTTTCAAAAATATTAATAATGCAACTCTTAACAATAATACTTCACAGTCTAGTTGTTTTCACTGAAGGTTCTTGGTGCTTCTTTTTCATAAAAACAGAGAAATGTTGTTTTTGTTCCTCAAAAGAGTACACTGAAACTAGAAACTTTAAGTGACTCGTTCACCCTTGCCCACAGAATTTCAGTGATGTCAGGAATTAAACTTCAGATATTGAGTTTGTATGTTTTAAAATATGTTAAGAGGCAAACTAGTAGAAAATGTTGAACAAGTAAGATATATGCTTCTTCATTTATTTCTTACTTCTAGCACATTCTCATACACTTTCTACATCCTTTCTACGTCCTCGTTTTTTCTTTATTGTATGTCTATACCTAAAATTGAGAATTATTATGTCAGCGCTTTAGTGCTGTAATTGGAGAAAAGCAATCTGTTCTCTTTTGCTAAGCTGATCTTCAGATTGATCTTGTTTGCTGTATTCTCATTGTTAGTGAGAGCTTTTGTCTGAAGTTGGGGAAACTAGGTGAATTTAACAAGTAGATGTTAATTTAAAACAAAAACAAATACATTTTTGCCTTGTCTTGAAAAAAATGAAGCTGGCTTTGGGCTACAATTTCATAGATGTTGTGACAAATGAGGCATGAAACAAATTGGCAAACCGGTGATGTCCAAAGTACAGTGGTACAGTGTGCTCTCCAATTCCCAGCCCTAAAGATCTCAGAAAAGGTTGCAAATTAAATGAAGTCAAAATTAATCAAATCTACAATCAAAATACAATCATTAAGGCTTTCCTTTACTACAAAGAAGCACTTGTGAAAGAGGCACTGGAGCAAGTTCTTTTGTGCAGCAAGGAAAAATCAACAGCAAGGTGTCAAACAGAAAAATGAAACCCTGCAGGTGAAGCTGTCTTTGGAGCCAAAAGAAAACCAGCACTTATGCAGAAATGCAAGTAAACTGTTGGAGAATGGAAAGGGTGTTTGGTGCTGAGTTGCAGAGTGTGTCAGAATTGCATTTGGCCCAAACAGAAAGAGTCAGTGTTAGTCAAACATCCATGTCATCGTGCACAACCACTTCAAGTGATCTCATACCAAGTCTTCACTCCAGTGGTTTCAGCTGCTGGAGTTTCGTTGTAAAGGAGTTTACAACGTGGAACATGGGAGTAACACTTCCTCTGTAAGAGAAGTTGAAAGTACAGAAGATACCTAGAGAAACCCTATCTGATGACATATTTCTTCATAGTCTTTGTGCCCAAATTTGAGGGAAAGAATGCTCCAGGTGATTTATATAGATGCATCTCCATTACACATACTGCATTATTTATACAAATGCTGTATTTCTTGTTCAGTTTTTTGGACAAATATCCTCTCAATGCAACTTGAGTATAACAAAGCATAAGAAATTTGGTTTGTTTTTTTTTTTTGTTTCTATTTCTGTTTTCTGTTTCTGAGGTGGAACTTTTAGATTTTTTTTTTTTTTAATGTCTTACCTGTATGTTTTGCTTTGAGGTATGAGTAAGGATCGTGTAGTTGAAGTATTTCCTTCTTCTTTCATAACTTCTTGGCTTATTTGGATGAACTTGGTGGTAGTCTCCTGGGACTCCTTGGGACTTGGAAAACCTAAACGCTTAATGAAGAGGACTTTGCAGACCAAAATAGGATAGTGTAAATTCCTTCCTTGTGATTGTAAAATACCTCTAGGAATTGAATTATCAATTTTTAAATTATGCCATCGTGTATAATTTTGATATATGTTATGACATTCAGTTCTGATTATGATACTTTACATTATATAGCAGTTTCCATTCAAAAATCTTAAAGGAGTTAGAAATGCCATGTTAATTCTCCAAGTACTCCTCTAAAAAAAACGGTGTTGTTTATCTCATTATGGATAAGGAAAACTCAGCATGGGAAAAATGGCATAGAAAATCATTTGGGCTGCTTTTTGCAGAGTGACCTCCAGACTGCACTGAAGACCTTTAACTATATAGCAAAAGGCCATTTGCACTGCAGTTTAAAAGTTCATTCACAGGGAAGTAAGATTTTTTTTTTTTACCGTAAATATGGTTTATATCCCAGTGCAAGTAAATAAAGTTACTGAAGTATTGTCTAAAGAGTAATATTCATGATAAACATTTTTTTGAATAGGACAAAGACCAAGAGATACACACCTGTGTTGTTTCCTGTCTTCTCTTTTCCTCAAGTCTTCACTTTCTCTTCTTTGGCTAGTTCTCCTTCAGAACGTTGCTTCTTTGTCTACCAGCGATCATCAGCGTGACTACTTTCCAAGAAACACTTTTCAAGACTTCTACCACTCTACACACAAGAGATAAATTTCCTAAGAAAGGATCTCATTTCTATCTGTGGGACACGTGTTGATAACTTAATTATTGGTTCTGTGGAGAACAAATCCATTGTCAAAACCTAAGATTCTATTGCCATTTCAGGCACTCCACAATATCCCGATGAACCTCCAAGTGCTGCTTCAGAAACGCATGGATCCTCCAGGTCTTGTGTGTCACATTACTGGCCTCTTGTGAATGTCTCACGTGTCCTAGGACAGCTGAAATATTAGATAACATTAAATAACATTGTTTGGGTAGCTGGATCCCAAAACAGGTAACAGGAATGACTGAATCATCTTAATTCCTATCAATATCAGTTAGAGAGATGAGATTACAGTCTGGTCAGACAGCTTCCTAGCACTAATAGAGATTATCTTGAAATGATAGCAAATGTATTAATACCCTCAAACTTACGATTGTAAGTATGTTCTGTGCTGCAAGACCAAGTTCAGTTGAACTATCACTACTCTAAGGTATCGTGTTCTCAGTGAAGGTCCTTCACTTGTTATTCAGGAAAACTGTGCTCCCTTGTCTCATGAGGAGTAGGAGTCATTGTTCTCGTTACATTTCAGACCTCATACTTTCTTAAAAACTTCGGAATAATTAGTTGCAAAAGTCTTAGAGTAAAGCCACTTTCAAACCGTATGTGAGTCATAACTATTACATCTGAAAGAGTCTTTCAAAGGAGATGTTGCGTATTCTGGAAGAAGAAATTTTTTCTAAAATCTTGCTAGTAGCTCAGTCTTATCTTTCACTTTCCACATCGAGAATGATTCAGTTATATGTTTGATAGTTCTTTCCATGAATGAACTATATATATATATTTTTCAATATATATTTTTTTTCTTATACAATTTATATAAATTATTCAAGCCACATCCATTGCATTCAAGGCATTCAAGGCCAGGGATGTGGCTCTGGGCAGCCTGGTCTATGGTTGGCAATCCTGCCCACAGCAGGGGGGTTGAAACTAGATGATCTTTGAGGTCCTTTTCAACCCGGGCTATTCTATGATTCTGTTATTTAACAAAGATTGGTAGATTCCTAATGCCGTTCTCACCTTTTTATGTCTTTACTAGGTAACCTTTCTGTGCTTGATTATCTTCTTTTTAGTGAAACTTCATACAGTTATAAGATGCACGTGCGCAAACATTTTCCTATTCTGTTTCTCAGGAAAAATAAACACATCAGTGTTTCATCTTTTTGACTGTTACTGTTGTCACAATTAAGAAAAATGTAGCTTTGAAGGAGTGTTTCCAAAGCTACTAAGCTTTGAAGTTTTATTTAAAGGTAGCCTAGGAGTAATTTCTAGTTTAATTGGCCAATTGCTGAAGCAGCCTTTCTCTTGCTCTCCTACTCACACAAGACTGGCTGTTCTATTATTCCAGAAGAAACTTCTAGTCATGTTAGTGAGCATTGTGCAAGGTTTTCAAAACTAAGGAGGAAAATTATGAATTTTATTAAATTCATATAGGAATTCCAACAGAAAGCCAGTTTTGAAGTGTAGTTGTGCACTAAGCTCATCTAAGTTCATTGCGTTACACAACATAACAAAAAAAGTTATCCTTTTATGAAGGTGTTTTTTCATGAAATGGCAATCCATGGTAAGGTAAGTCTGAGATGATGCAAGACCTCATATGTCTTGTGTCCTGGGGAGAGAAAAGACTGTGACAGCAAGCTGCTGAGCTGCTTGTAGTGCTATTTCAGTTACAGAACAAGAAACTGGAATTGCATGGAGCAAATGCCTTCTGGTCTTCCTTCATGAATTTCTTGTGATGAGATCTTAACGTTTAATAAGCTCATTCTTCATAATCCCTTGTCCTACTGATTTACCCTCTTCACCAAAAGATCTGTCTGACTCTTGACTCAGTAGGCCTGCTGCCTTTGGCCAGCTGTTTCCCTTACCAGTGGTGCATTAGAGATGGAGTGTTGCTTTCTGTGCTGGAACTGAGCTGCAACAGGTCAATCCGTTCGTCATTCAACATGTGCCAGTCATTCCTTGTTCTGAGTTCAGTGGATTGGTTAGAATTATTAAAGTGGGTGTCTGTATTGAGAGGGTTAAAGAGCATCCATCTGTTCTGGATTTACCACTGCTTCAGTGGAGGCAGGAAAGCCAGGAATTAGTGAGTGGCTTAGTCTTTTCTCACTGTTGGCAGCTGACAGGAGCACTGATGAGGTGATAATGAACTAAAAAGTCTGCCCTGTTGACTGGGTGGGAAAGGGACCCAGACAGTGGGCAAGTCTCACCCCAGCTCTTGCCAAGATTTTCACGTTTTAATAGAATCCATCTAAAGCAAAATTAACAGGTATATTTTCCTGGATGAATTTCAGTAATGTAACTTATCACCAGCAGATACTAAAGAAATATATATCGTGTTACTTGCAGCATGGCAGCTCCGTAGGGTTCAGGCAGTAGGCAGCCCAATCAAATAAGAGCTATTTTGAAAATGGCTGGAATGTTTATCAAATGCAAAATATGAGGGTTGCTCCAAAAGTAATGCCTCCTATTTTATTAAGTGGGCCCGCAATATCAAAGAGGAATGTTGGTGCTATGGCAGTAAAAGTTGGACCTTCCCACAAACAGTCTGTTACATTTTGTTGCCACCCAGATGGCAGCAGAGGGGCAGTCTGACAGAATGGCATCTGACATGGAAGTGCGTATGAAGCGAAGGCGTGTCAATGAATTCCCCCATGTGGAAAAACTGGCACTCATTGACGTTCATTGACATTTTCTGAACATTTATGGAGATCAAACAGTGGATGTCAGCACTGTGAAAGTTGGACTGCGTGAGCAACGTTTTCCTTGCAATAACACCATCATAGCAGCTGTGAAACAATGGGTCAGTGTCCACTGGTGTAGATTTTTACAAATACAACGTGCAGGCTCTTGTTCATTGCTGGCAAAATTGCATAGTTAGTGGTGGTGAGTTTCTACACTGAGAAATAGTGTTTTGTAGCTGAGAATTTGCTCTATCAAATCACGTCCCTTTGTATCTGTTGTAGTTTCCATGGAAATAAATTGGAGGCACTGCTTTCGGAGTGATCTACATAATATTTAGCTTCTTTTAAAATAGTTTCTGAAGTTCCTCAGGAAGTAGCTGTTCCATTTTAGTTTGAACTTTTGGTGAGTCTTAGCATTTCTTGACCCTAACTTTTAATCTTCAAAGTATTAAGATGAGCATTTGCAGATCCATCCACAAAACAATTGTTTTGTGTTTTCAGTCGTTGTTTTAAGGTGGTAAAAAAGTGTTATTTTTTTTATCTTATTCTTTAAACTCATGTCTTTCATCAGACCATGTTCCAGTTTACCTGTAGCCTCACAATATTTCACTTTTGATACAAATCCAGCTGATGCCAAGCACAAGCATTCATTATATGTATACTATAACGAGTATGGATATTCTAGTGTATCAAGATGTAAGAACTTCAAGCCTGTCAGATAACAGTGTACACACTCAGCGGACTTCTTGAGTTAATGTAAGGTGTTCTTCTCAACTCACTTGCTACCGACAGACATAATAAAGTTTCAAGATTTTACAGATCTTTAATTTGTGAAGAGTCCATAGAGAGTATGAAGATGAAATCTTATAGTATGGCTTTGTGTTCTTCTAAGAAAACAATGCTGAGGGTTTTGCAGTCTGGGTTAGAAACTGTTTATTCCATAGTGAAAGTGATTGGAAGGCAAATTCATGCATAGAGGGTAAACCTCTGTGACCTTTATGCAGAACACTGAGGGGCTTACATACAGGGAAGATCATGACCTCAGAGTCTCCAGTGGCTGTTGATTGAAACCTTGTGTTTCAAGAAATAAATGTTTAAGAACATTTCCTTATAAGACTTGAGCTGCATACACAGACTTTTTTTTATAGCATTTTAACTCTTTAGTAAAGGTTTTTTTCCCTACCCCCCTTCTGGCCTAAACAGAACAGGCTAACTCAGCACAATCGTTTGTACAACCCTTGGACTGAATGCAATTTTGTTATTATAAATATGACTAAAATTGATACAGCCACTCTTCTAAGTCCATAGACCCAAACTGTATGTTTACATGACTGTAATAATGTCTACACTTATCAAACTGCATACCAATTCCACTGATATGTTTTGTAGGTACAAAACCTTAAATCTTGAGAAAAGATTATTCTAATGGATAGCACTAGAGTGTGAGGGGGTGCTGAGAGTGACAAAAAATATGTAAAGACCTTACGAATACCTCATTTTCTTGCTTTATTGTTAGCAGTTATGTTGAAACCTATTTTCATACCCCTCCACAGAAAGAAAAAAAATGCCAGAAATTTTTACATTATCAGTTTTGTTCACATGGATATTTGCCAATTTTAGCAAAAATATGGCTGCAAATAGTCTTGCTTATGCTATTAAAGCAGCTAATCACTTTCAGATTATATCTGTTCTTTCTTAAATGGTGAGCTATTCTGCTCTGTTACTTGCACCAGTGCATCTCATATAGTATACAGTCAACACTCTTAACAGCTTTCATCACTAGCGAAGGAATGCCCTTTTTCCTGATACCTCCTTTGTAATATGAATGTTGTGATTGAGAAGAGGAAGGAACTATCTTTAACCTGATACTTTGGAAGAAGTAGCAGGAGTAGCATCAGAGACTGTTATTTATAACTAAAAAAGCCCATCTTTTTTACACACGTAATGGTTGTTCATAGTTTTGAAATTTAGATAACAGTGAGTATACTTGTTTTCTCATTCTTTTGATTTGAGGAAGTTTATTTATTCAGAAACTGCTCCATTAACCCAATAGTGAATCCCTAGAAGTAGTCTGACCTCTTGCAATAATTTCTCGAGAGCCTCCTTCACATACAGCCAGCAGTGGCATTGAATAGCAGCGTTAATAAACTTTGGCTGCACTATTTCCTTAGATGTCTTTTTTTTTCCTAAGAGAAAGAATGGAAGGTTTTCAAATGGCATTCTTGAATCTGTTACAGAAGAGGGTTGTTGTTGTTGTTTTGTTTTCATCAGATCAGCATTATCAGAATTTCTCACAAAGCAAGGGGTTAAAATGTTCTTATTTGAGTAGAATTAAAATTTTCCTCATTAGTTCTTCAGTATTCATCGGTATTACGTAGTAAGGACATAAAATACAAAACAAAACAAAAAATTAAGAGCACACACAAAAAAATAGCAGTCATGACCAATTCATTCCAGACATATGCCTATTATTCACATTTAAAATACAAGCCATTCTAATACGGAGAACACCACAGAAATGGTTGCTGTAGAATAATAACCTTTTATGCAAACGTCAGAATGGCACCGATGTCCTGTTGGTTTATCCTCATGAGTCTTAATTTCTCCTTTCTCTCCTTCGATACAAGGTCTGTGGGGAACACTGGAAACTGGAGGCACTGCATAAGTAGTCAAAATTCAACTCCAACTTTCTTCTTTTCTACACAGGACTCTGACATAAAAGCAATGAGCTGTCTAATCTGCCTTTCACTTTTCAGTATTTTGTGGGTTCATAGACTACAGATAACATTTTCTAACTCTTGGGAGAACAACAAAAAATTAAGTAGAAAAACAGATATATATTAATTAAAAGTGTTCCTTAGTGCTCAGGGAAGGAAGGATCTTAAATTGATAAATATCTCCAAACTTCCATACTCTGTTCATATTCAGTTTCCTATCTTTTTTCTGTCAAGGAAACCAGAACATACTGTTTTTAAACTTGATTGTGGGTTAGAAAATACCAAGTAATTATCTGCCCAGAAATAATTTTGCTGTCACTATTTTTTATTTTATTTTTTTTCTGATCCTCACCTTTTTGCTAACTATACTCAGGAGCAAGAGTGTGTCAGAGTCGCTGATCCTGCCCAGTAACCATCCTTGTCTGTCATAGTTTCAGAAAATAAGGCATTGCTCATCCACAGAAAGTATGCATATGGTCAGAGTTGGTATTTCATCAAACTGTGTACAGCTTAGGAGAAGAAATTTAGTGTAGGGAATATTTCCTTTTTGAATGTCTGTGCAGAAACTTCAGCTTCTTTCAGGACTTAATTGACATTGTTGCCAATGTGATTAAGTTTCTTGGTATCACTGATTATATTAATGGCATTGAGCCAAAATCGCTGTTGCTTTTGGCTGCATGGAAAAATGTTTTTTGGCAAAAACTGGAAAGCTGATTGTTGTACCTTCTGTATCATATTAGAAATGAAGCTTTTTTTTTTTTTACATTGTAATTTTTAGTATATTTCATGCAGAGGTGCTGGGTAAGGCAGCATTTGAAAGATAACATCTCCTTGGTGAATACATAATGAGTGCACGTCCCTCCTGTGGTTCATTGCCTCTCGGGAGCTCCATTTGGTAGAGCAGGTGTCCTATTCTTTTCCTCCTGATTCACCTACGTCTAGCTTGATTCAATGCAGTTTGTTTTTTTTTTCCTGTGGCAGCGTGCATAGTGACCATTCTTACGTTTCTTCATGTTCCGTGATATTTATGACTGCAGTAAACCTATTTCAATAAAGACTGATCTATTTCTCCTTCTGCATGTGAAGAGGGAATTTATTTATCACCTTTGGCCTTGACTTTTGCACCATTGTTGACAAGATTGTGCAGGAGGACAGGGTACTGCGGAAAGGCTGTGTTTCTCTGTTAGGTGAAGGACTGAGGTAAAGGTGGGTATTTTCTGATTTCAGCTCAGATGACCTTTCCCATGGGCTTACCCTACATTTCATGCTGTATTTTCCACTGTTCAGTAGCATGACATGGCAAAAAAACCGTTCATATTTGGGCTACATATTAACAGTTTATTAGAATGTTGATAGTAGAATTAGCTGATTTGTCTTCAGATTTTCTTGTAATGTTACAAACACCAACTTCTACAGTTGATCTTTTCGTTTGGTCAGGCATACAGCTGTTCAAGGCAATGAAAAAAAAAAAAAAGAGTGATTCTATGGATGAAAGAAGAGCTTGTTAAATTATAGGAAAGGTATGTGTCTCTTTTCAAGGATTTCAGCCATTTTTATGCAGTGATAATTCAAGGTTAATTTTAATTCTACTTCTTAAGATTCTTTCAGGTTTTGCAATTATCTTATTTGCCCTTTATTTTTACGAATGAGTGATGCCTGTAATGCTTATTGTCTTGTATGTAACCAGCAGTTATATTTTGCATGTATAAACAGCCATGTTTGTGTAGATATCACAGTGGTATCGCAGAGTAAATGATGTAATTTCCTTCAGGACATTAACAATAAGAAGAAAAATGTGGGTTATTTTCTCAGCTATTTCTCTTTTCAGAAGCTACAGAAATCTGTTCTCTTAGTGGGAAATGAGATATGAAATTACTGTATTTTGTAAAGCAATCAAAATTATTAAATTATTTTCCAAATTACTTTCCAGTTATTGAGGTTAAGAAGGTATTTATTATCCCTATATTGGTTATGGGCAAGTCAAGGATAAACAAAGTGAATTTCATTTACTTTATCATTGTGTGTCACGTGTATAGCTAATCTGCTCTGAAAACCAGAACAAAGTTCCCATACTGGAAGGCAAGGTTATCAAGAACAAGACAGTGATATCATTTTGCTGCTACATAAAACCTTTAGATAACTTCAGTATTGTGACATTCCTGATCTCCACACATAGGTGAGGATGCGAAGCATTAGAGAAGATGTAGAGAGGACAGAAGAAAAGTAGCTTTACGAGGATAGAATACAAAGATTGTGATTTTTTAGTTTTGAATCCAAAAAGTTGGGTAGAGGACAGTAAGATCATGGCTTACAAGCTTATGGAGTCTGTAGATCAGCTCTACGCAAGACTGTTAAAAAGCAAGTTTTTCAACAGAATGGAACTTTACTCAGTGAAAATACAGTTTGGTTGAAAACATGTAAAAGCACTTATTTGTGCAGCAAATAGTGAGGTTTCGTGGCCACAGAATGCTGTAGGGATAATGTTGTCAGGCTCAAACACAGTTCAGACAGATTCATGGTCAGCAGGTCCGTAAGTGGATACTAGAATGAGATTAGACAGGGATGTGCTCTATAATAACCTTAATACTCTAAGTATTTTATAATAACTAATAGCTTTTATTA
>JAOWBP010049729.1:0-19810 GCA_028571105.1 Tragopan temminckii
TCTCTTTGTGTAGGAGTGAAAGATTTCCAAAGTGTTGATCAAAACTGTTCTTTCAGCATTTTATTTTATTTTATTTTATTTTATTTTATTTTATTTTATTTTATTTTTTTACTCACAAAGAGGATATCAGCATCTTAAGGCTGAAAACATTTGAGCATTATAGTTCACTTCATGAGAATCAGAGTGATTCTGCTCTGCCCTTGTGGTGGTGTCATCCGGAGTACTACATCCAGGCCTGGGGCCTCTAGCATAAGCAAAATGTGGAGCTGTTGGAGTGGGTCCAGAGGAGGGGCACAAAGTTGTTCAGAGAGCTGGAGCACCTTTCATGTGAAAAAGGGATGAGGGAGCTGGTGTTGTTCAGCCTGGAGAACAGAAGATTCTGGGGAGACCTTATTGCAGCCTTCCAGTACTTAAAAGGAGCATATAATGTATGCTACATCCCTGGAGGTGTTCAAAGCCAGCTTTGATAGGGCCCTGGGCAGCCTGATCTAGTGAGTGGCAATCCTGCCCATTGCAGGGGGCTTGGAGCTAGATGGTCTTCAAGGTTTCTTCCAATCCAAGACATTCTATAACTCCTTGGAGTTTTAGCATTGCTGAGACAAAAAAAAAGGATGCTTCATTTTATTTCTGTGACATGTCCTCTTCATTTTTGAAAATTTAATAATTTTACATTAAAAGTATCTTAAAACTAGTTTTTTTTTCACTTCTCTCCTTCAGAAGGCAAATAAGGAAGATACAGGAATCTAATAGTTCAGCTGATGAGAACTGAAAACCAAGGATCTAAAAACTTGACATTTTCTTCAGATTGTGCATAACATGAAGATACAGCCTTTCAGCATGCCTAGTTTTCACTGTATCATAAAATATTTTTCTTTCGTTTTTGAATCCAGTTCTCTTAATCTGATATTATACATAGTTTTGTTGGTAAGTCTTCTGTTTAATTAAAACATAGGGGAAAGTAGGAAAAGCTGTTTTTATGATTGAGAAAGCAATTCTGATATTGTCATTTATACCTTTGAACTAAATCACTTACGACTATGTGAATTACTCACTAGGGACCAAAGCAAAGCTATGGAGAGGCAGATTTTCCTTAGAATTATCTAGGGATGGTCTTATTTGGTCTCATCAGCTAAAATGGATCTTGGCAAGTGATGCAGACTGCACTCAGTTGCTGAGCCAACTGACTGTTTAATAGAGTGGCACAGTTTTGTGCTGATAATAGAACTAGTGCAAGTAGTATGCTGACCCTTCAGCTGGTTGCTCTCTCTTGTTGCTTCAGCAAGAAATACGTAAATGCTTAGACCACCACTAACTGACTAATTTAGATTGTAATGCTTTGTAGTAAGACAGCTTTGTAATAAGAAACAAAGCAAAACCGTGAACAACCAAACTGTCTTACACAACTCTCAAATTAAGCAGTGATATGGAATGGAGTCATGTTATCTTTTTCCTTCTGTGCAGTAATAGGAGGTCATGATAGGTGAGCAAAAGTGCCATCTCTCTCTTCTGGATTCAGGGAAGTGCTGCCTAAGTTAGATCTAGGATAAAAGTAATGGAAAAAATATTCAAACCTAACAGTTGTGAAGCAGTAGGAATGGCTTGTGGCCAAACACTGTTAAAAAACAAGGTCCCTTCGAGTTAATAAAGAGCATCTACACGCTTTTCATCTTTTGCTTGTGTTTATGTAAAGAGTCCTCAATGATTGTTGACCAAAAAAAAATTGCTGAGCCAGTAGATCCAGATGTTGGAATCCTTCCCTATTTGACCCTGCAAAATGATAAATGCATCTCTGGTTAAAAGGTTAGAAATGATCCTGAAGCAGTCTACAGAAGGGGAGTTCTGGCTCTTTTCTCTGGGTTTGTGAGCAGAAGATGTTAGGGATTTTCTCTGTAGGCTTCCTCCCTTATTCTTCTGTCATAGGGAGCATCTCTCGTGCCATGATTAAGAAATGCGTGCGTTCATGCCATTCCATTTATACATAGGTGATATATGAGTCCTTGGCATTTTTCTTTATGGGTATTAAAACCGGATATGTCCACTTGATTTAAGACTGAATTTTCATATCCAAGTTCATCTGTTTGTCATGCATCACTCAATTTCCCAAATCCTATATCTGACTGTCAGCTCAGCTTTGAGACTCTGTTCAGCTTCACAGTTCCAATCATTGTAAAGCCTGCTGAATGAAGACCTCTCTTTCCAAATAATGAGTTGTTACTTTAGCTCCCAATATTATTTTTGCTTCTGTTTTACTTGTCCAGTGGCACATCACTGAATCCCCTTTCATTCTCTGAAGGAAGTCTAAAGAAACCAACTTGTATGTTTTTAATTATATGCTTGTTCAGCCCTCTGTGGATGTCAGGAGCTGTGAACAGTAAATGCCAAATGATTGCCAGGAAGAAAGATGCTGACTGCAGTACATAGCAGACAGAACCCTTCAGTGTAACTGTGCCTGCCTTGCCATGCACATACCAACAATATCTGATTTTGATTATAGTCTTTCCTCTGATGAGAGGACTGTCTCAGGTTCTCCTGGAGACAAAGTGTTGGTCAAGGGGAAACATAAGCAGCGGTGTAGTCAAGGACAAAGTCAGTCTCCCACAGATTCCAGTCTATTGACTCTTCTTTCCTCCTCATTTGAAGGGAACTGAAAGGCTAACAAAATCCTTTAAATGAGCATAACTTACTGTTATTACGTTAGTCCAGACAAAGGAAATCAAATTAATTAGCAGAAAGACTGCAAATGTGCTGTGTAGGAGGACTTGTCATTAAAGTATCTCATCCAGGCTCCTGTGGCTTGGTGTGTATTCAGAATGATAGCTCTGGTCTTCCTCTCAGTAGAAGAAGAGAAATAGAATAATACTAGCCTTCAATTAGAGAACCATAATTCAGTCATGGGCAAGGAGAGGGGGAGGTGAGTAGCAAGACATCTGCTCTGCAAAGTCTAAGTCATAAAATATAAAATCCCAGTTTATGCATGGCAACAGATCCTTCTATGATTGAATTACAACCTTCAGATTCAATAATGGGCCAAGTCTGTAAACCAGAATACAGACAGAACAAATATTTACATTCTTAGGACAATGTTGGAGGGAGAATCACTTAGCAGTGCATGAATCAAAGCCACAAGAACATAGATGTGGGACAGCCATGTGTTGCCATCAGTGTGAAGTAGGAGGGATAGAGTAAGTTTCCAGTGTTTGAATGTAAACTTTCCTGAAGTGCAGGTCATCCTGCAGAATTTCACTGAAAATTCAGCTTCTGGTTAAGCAACACATATTGTCAGTAATGATGAATAAACTGTAGTTTGTCCTTTCATTCTAATGTGCTATATGTTTCCCATTGTACCTAGAAAGTGGAATTTAAAAGCTTAACATTGTTAAATACTTAAATTATCCTTGCATATCTAATTACAATTTTATTTGTATTTCTGACTTTATAGCACCTTAAATTTTTGTACTTTTAGCAGTTGTTGAGCATCAGCTGATGTGGTTTTTATTTTGTTCAGCTGACAGCTATATCTTTGGTAAACAGTATTGTCAGTTTGTAAATATCAATAGACTGTAGTGAATAAATGAAAATTTATTTAGTTAACTTACAGAATAACTGAGGGTCAGAATGATTCTGTACTGAGGAACTTAGACAAAGACATCAGTTGATATATATACTACCATAGCCAAGAAGCCATATAATACTAAGGTTTTTGAATTCCAAACTTCATCATAATTTATGGGCTTGCATACAGACATATACAAACAGCCATCAGAGCATGTGATTCCTGTGCTTCTCAGCACTCAAAGATTTTGATTGAACTTCAGCCTTGTACCTGAATTTTCTCACGTGAGGCTTTGAGCGAATAGCTTAACAGCTGAGTTAAACATTTGGAACAAAAGTAGTTTAGTTAAACAGGGATTCTGATTGACCATCGCTCAATCCACAGAATGTAAGTAAGCATTAAAACAAGCCAAGCAGAAGCCTGGTGTTCTTAGGAAGACAAGAAAACATAACTCCCCAAGTTTGTGAACAAAAAGGGATCCAAGATATTACAGGATCAACCAAGTGGTAATACCATACATGGTCTTCAGCAGTGATGCATTCTCACCTGGCTTCTGTCTATGTATGGTGCAAAAACAAGATTTTCTTAACTGCTGGGCCAGCTTGCACCCTGAGCAAGAGAATGCAGTAAAAACTTGGACATGACCCATTGTTCTTTGAATATATCCTGCATTACATGTGACCACTAGAGCTCACAAATTCTGATTTTCTATGGTTGTGTTTGATTTGCCAGTCCACTGTAGTAAACTTAAATGTCCTCTGTCCAAATTGTGCCTCTTAGGGTACCAGTGATATTGTTGACTTGTCTGCCCCTCCCTCATCTGAAATACTTTTCATGCCTTCCTGTATACCCTGAGAGAAAACACAGTGTAATGCAATAGAAGTTTCAAAACTGCCTTGTTGTCAGAGTTGTTTGAAATCTGGTCGGTGGATTAAAAACTGTAATTGTGGTGAATTGTCAGATGTGTAATTCAGTGTTGATCATTAACCAAAGAATAAAGAAAAAAAAAAATTTCTCTAAATTCAGAATCACCGAGGAGAAAAAATGCTGTTCTGTGAAAGTAATCATTCTGGTACAGCACTTAGTTATGTTTCCCTGGCATATACCTGGCTGGGACTAACAGGCTGGATTGGCATATTAGTTGTTTTATTTGCACATTAAATCTTCTGTCTTCAGAATTGTTATAAGTTTTAGTTAGCAGAACTGAGGCTTTTTCAGGCAAATTTAAGCTGAGAAAAAATGTAATTGAAAACTCTTCAAACTGTTTTAAAGGAGAACTTTATGAAAAATTGAACTGTAGAGTTTCTTGTAAGCTGCACATTGAAAAGTAGTGAGATACGTCTGAAATTTTGTGTGTATGGGAATTTGCGTACTACCTTATAGAAGGGCTAGCCCATTGTATACTGAGATAAGAACAATTCTTACTTGAATCACGTGTGTTTCAGCTATACAAATAAGAGCTCATTAAACTTCATAATGTAAATATTAGATCATAAATAATATTCTAGATTTTCAAACATGAACATGATTACTTAAGAATCATAATGCAGAAACTGAGAACATCTTGCATATAGAGCTAGACAGAAGGCAAATAACTGAATCTGGAAAAGTAGATTTTACTTTGTTGATTAGTGTGGTGTTTTGCATATACAAGATTACATGCCACCTATTGATTTTCAGAAGGAATTACATTTTTCTATCAGGATAAGCAAACTAATTCTTACGAGCACTTTTATGATGTTTTAAGGTAGCGGACTCAATTTTCTTGTAGAACATACCTCATCCAGATGCCTTCTTCCGAAAATGAAACAAATATGGTAATGCGTGCATATTAAAGACTGATGGCTTTGTCCCACATTGTGAGCTAGAAAGTGAGCTTTGTGCTCAGAAAACAGGGCACTGTTTGAAGATACAAAGCATTACAACTCCTAACCCAGTATCTCTTCTACCAAAATTCAGGGAAACTGCGCTTGACACTTTCATATAGAGCCACTTTAACATAGAAAGGTATAATGTTTTTAAGTAAATGCTTATCTCAGTATAACAGAGCTGGATTGATAAGCAAAAGGAATAGTATTGGTATCATATGATGTGATTAAAATACACTAGAACCTGTTCCTGGTTAATTTCTGACCTCTGGTAACTCACTTCCCCTCTGTGCTCTATTCTGGTTCCTCCATATGTTGCTCACCAAGTTAGACTACAAACATTTTGAATCTGTGCCACTTAATCAAGCTCTGATCTTGGATGGGAGTTCTATTTTCTGCTGTAATGCAAACAGCAAAAATATAATGGAGACTACTCATTGCAAAATAGTCTTTCGTAGTATCAACACTCCAGCAAGGAAGCTTTGAAATATTGTATAAAGATTGTATGTAAGTGCTGAACTTTCCACGTTCTTGTGTTGACTCTTCTCTTTTCCAGAAGGCTGAGGGATGGTCACAGATGAAGACATTTGCTCAAGCCACTGCTTCTCTTCCTATTTAGCTTTTAGTTTCCCAAGGGCAGAAGTCTGCTGTTTTCTCCCGAATGAAACACTGCCAAATGGGAGTGTACCAGCTGCCTTCTGCACAGAAGAATAAAGTTAAATGTAGGCTATTATTGCGTGCTGGACAAAATGTTCATGTCCAAACAGAAATGACTTGCCTATGTGGGGCTCTTTATCTTATGCTGAAAAGCTGAAGAATGCTGAAAAGGAGTGCAAGTATCTTTTCAACCTAGTTCACTCATGAATAGACACATTTTTAGATTCATAGGAGGGCTAGCTTTCAGTGCTTTCCAAAAAGCTATTCTCCTTGTATCCAAGGAGTTTTATTTATTCCTCCTACCGCCTGAGTGTAGCATTCTCCAAAACCAGGTTGGGAGAAAGAAAATCAACCTCATGGGCAGTAAGCAGAAATCTGGTTTTATTTTGTGGGTTTCTCCCTCCTCTCACTCCCCCCTTTTTTCCCTCATGTTGCATGTGCTGCCAGTACTTACGACTACACAGACACTTCTGAGTAGGACATCTCACTCTGCTTGGGACAATTCACATGTGCTCACCAGGCAGACATTTGACTGTGGTTCGCTCTAAAACCACAAGTTCCTGAAGCTAAAATTGCAATAAAAATTTAGGAGATTTGATCATAACAATATTCCAAAAAACTTTTGTCCGGTTACCTTTTGGTATTCTATCATAGTTCTGTGTATTCAGATTGCCTTAAAAATGACATTGCTTCATTGCCTGAATGTTACAGAATGACTTAACTCTTACATATGTTGCTACTTTTCTTCCTCATCTGTGTTTTACTTTTCCATGTGTAAAACTGAGAAATGCTGATGCAGTTGTAGAAACTGAAACTTAACTTCTGTTAAATACCTGGGTAAAATTTAGCCTTAAAATAAAACTAGAAGCTAATTCCCTTAATATTTCCTTCTAGTTGAATGATCGCCTTAGGAATTGCATTTCTTATAAATGTGTTTTTATTTTAAGAGTAGATGTGATTTATTATTATTATAGTATATATATTATTTGTAAGTACTGATATTTATCACAGATAGAAGTATTGGAAAATGTATTTCAAAGAAAAATACCTGGGTGGGTTTCAGCAATACCTTCTTTTTTAAGTCACTCTTCAAACTTCTGGAACTCTAGATCTCATCTTGACTGTAATAGCCAAAAGCTGCTATCTCAGCTAATGAAATTTTCAGTGGTTGTCCTCACAAGATCCTTGTCCTGTCTTAAAAAAATGATAGACTTTTCTGAACTCTTCTAACACTAATAGTATTATTAAAAAAAAATAAGAATAGAAGAAAGAAAGAAAGAAAATTGAAGCCCAGGTTTAGAAGCTGTGCAAAATCGGGAAGATTCAGCCTGTGGAGAACTTAATACCATATATTGGTAATACAGTCTTTAAATCAATATACTTCCTGGCAAGGTGTCAGTGCAAAGAGGAGCATAAGAGTAATGTGATCTCTTAACGTTGATGAAATGAGCAGCTGCATTCAAACCTGTTTCTAATATGCTTGTCCCAAGTTCCTGAAAGAAGGAAAGCGTAGTTATAAGCATGGATTTCTGGTGGCTGAAATGTAGATAAGAAAAAGGACAAACTGTTTAGGCTGGTTGTGTTTAATGCCAAGTGTAGACAAACCTTCAAATTTTCTTCATAATTGCTACTATCCTAAAAATAATGTATCTGACGCATTAAATGTTGCTGAATATGACAACAGCAATTGATTGCATCCTTGATTCCTCTTATATTAGAGTGTACACACCAGGAATCCTCCTAATCTCCCAGCTTTATCGAAGAAAATCCAAGATAAAACTCTTATTTGTAGAAAATCTATAGTGAGAGCTGAAATTAGTAACATTGCCTGAATTGTTTTTAATTAGCTTTATTTAATGTCACCGGGCCACATAGTGTCTTTGTTCTTTGTACTTCTCTTTTATCTACTTATGTGCTCTCTTTTTAGTTGCGTTACGTTGAACATCTTCAGGAACTGTCTTGATAAGAATGTGTAAGTTCCAGGGGAAGTGCTGTCCTCTTTTGAGAAATACAGCTATGCATCAGTGAAACCCTTCTGCACCTTCTACTTTCAGAAACAAAACAAGAGCCTGATCAGAACAGAACAATTCCTGAGGCATTCCGTTTGTGGGCAGACCTTTCCTGATTCCTTCACACCTCTGTGATATTGCGCATAGGCTATGTTGAGCCTCTCTGGAAGAGAAGTGGTGGTGGGAGAGAGAGGGAAGGATAAAGGGGAGAAAGGATCTCCATCCAGGCCAGCCAGTGAGGGTGGGAGGAGTTTATTCACTCTGAAATAAAATATTTTCTCCCTGGTCTATGATGCAATACAGTTGTTTTCGCCCAAATCACTATAGAAGGTTCTTAGAGGGTGAGGGTGGACAAACTTCTCCTTGTAGTGGCTTTAATTACTGGTTTTGAAACAGTTATGCCCTTTGGTGATGCGTGCAGTGGTGTTTAAAAGTAATGTTTTAAAAGCATTGCTTGTACATGGTAGAACTTCACTGCTAAAACCAAGGAATTTTCTAGTTTGGGGTTTTTTTTTTTTTTTGCTGTAACTTGCTTCCAGTTCTGCTGCGGTCAATGGTCTCAGTCTTGGCATTTTAACTGTGAGAATCTATTAATGTTGGAATAAATCACTAAGAGGTCCATTCCTCTTCAAAAAGAAAGATATAGCACAGTGTTCATTTATTACTGTTGTTTGGAGACATAGGATCAATAATTTCCAAAGGATACTTCAAAGGGAGAAGCTAGAACCAAATGCTTCCCTTGCGTAAAGGTGCTTAATTTGTGTAATCTTCATTTCAACATTATACCATTAGAATCATGCTTAATCATTAATAAATTAAGTAAATAGCATTTCTGGCTTCCTGGTAGAGAATCTGATATTTCCTTGCTTCCCACATAAGTCATTAAAGCCAAGTTTTAGTTCTTTGGAAAGTTATCGCCTGGCTTATCTTCAAGGAACACTTCTTGTGTGCCATCTTAAAAGCTGAGAACTGACCATGTACACCATGTTCTTGCATTAATAAACATATGGTTGTTTTGTACGTGTTCTTTTTTGACTAGGTATAATAAGAAAGTAAATGGTGGAGTAGAACATAGTTTTGAGCCCGAGAGTCAGCAAAGAGCTGATTCCAAGGGAAAGCTTTTCAGTCTCTGCAGTTTGCAGGTTGGAAAAGAGTGATGCATGGAATCACATGACTGTGTATGTACCATGCCACAGAACTGTACTTGATTTAATTTAGGCTATACTGCCTGTATACTTTTGCTGCTAGTAGAGAGAAACCACAATCTTCCAAGACAAATTCTTCTCTTATAAATTTTATTTTTCAAAAACTAAAGTGTCTCTGAATTTGGGGTTCTTTCTGTTGTTCCTTTTCCCTCTGACTCCTACAAGACTTTTGATGGTGGTGGAATAGATTTATATTACTAAGTCCAATGTATATATGACTGCATCAGAGAGCTTCTGATGCTTCTGGGCAAGCTGATAATGCTGAGTGGTTTGTAGGTGTTCCATGCTTAAACGAGAAAATGGATCTCACAATTGCTGGTTCTGCTTACATCCCTCTCTCTTTTTCATCATTTGAAGATTAATTAAGCAGGCCAATCTGTGAAACAGGAATTCCTAGTCAGAAACTACATCCTAAGCTCAGAAATTGAAGTCACAAAAGGAAACTCTGGAGCAGTCACTTGGTATGGATGGGTGCTGTCATTGCTTCCTCTCTTGTCTTTCAGGGACTATAGCTCCCAGTTCTGTTGGTGGACTTCTCCAAAATGATGTGCTTGAATTCTGAGGTCAAAGCCATTGCTCTAATTCTCAGGGAAGTGCCCTAATGGCAAAACCATAAGCTATTTTGGGGGCTACACTACCGCCTGTCCTGCTCCAGAGCTGGATTGTTTTCAAGAATGCATTGAGTTATAGGACCAGAAGGATGGTATGCAGGAGGGAGCCTGACTGAGTAGATATTTTGTGTTACACAGTAATTGGATACAAACAAGAAATAATGCTGAAGGCAGGCACAGCAGCCCTGGGTCTTCCCTTCCTAGCTGCGTGCCCTGACCTCTTTGGATTACAGAGCTGGGTCTTGGCATTCCTGCTTCCATGGCCAAGGATTCTGTAGACTCCTGGGTACCTCACAGCTCTGCTTCAGCATGACAGGAGGTTTCAGGAGCCTGTGAACTCATGCTTTATGCTGATTTCCTTATCTAAAAGAGATAAAAACTTAACATGTGAAATGCTAATGCAGCTAGGCCCTGTTTCATGTCTAGTATAAGATTAAGTTATTTTCTGCACCAGCTCACAGACTGAAAAAAGGAAGTGGTGGGGGGAGGGTAACAGAGGCCTTGCAGCAGCTGGCAAAAACTCCTGAAGGAGTTGAAAACCATCACACAGCAGCTTCCATCAGCTCTGACGTGAGAAGCCCCTCAGTGCAGTGGGAATGATGGACCCAGGCTGGCGTTTGCACAAGTTTTAGCAGTTTTCAACTCTTAAGACCACCTGCTACATAATTCCTTGATATTGAGGAAGGACATAACTGGTCTGTCCTTGTCAGAAACCTGAACATTTTTGTTTCTTCTCTTTCTGCTCTGTTTGCGAACAGGCAGCGTTCAGCATGCTGCCTTGCATTCAGGCTGAGTGTGCCAGAATGTTCTGTTTCTCTGAGAACAGTGAAGTTTCTCTTTTCTTTGCATGTGATTACCTAAAACATATGTAGTCCATGGTGTGTTCCTGGCATCAGGTGACCTTGTTTGCACCCTTACTGGCTTGAATAGGGGTTTGTGTGCCAGGGTTTAGGAAGGAGTGATTTGTCGGTTAGTAAGGGACAGCCCTGTGATTAGAAATTCCCTGATCTGTGAGGATGCAGGTTTGACTAGCTAGTGTAAACCAGAGCAATGTGCTCTCTGTACGTATCAGAAGGTTCAGATTTGATAGAGATCAATGACAGAAATAGGTGTTGCGTTCCTGAGTGTCTGTAGAAGTACTTGCTAACGTGTACTGCAGAGTTTGGTTTATAACTGTACAATAGTGGCTTTGATTAATAATGCTTTATTAGTTATAAACATAGACTTAGTGAATAAATCCTATTTATTCTGTTGAATGGCTTCCCATGCCTACATAAAACTATTTCAGAAATTATAAAGCTACTATAATATTTTTCCGCATTATAAACTTCAAGTTGCTACCTCTGTCAGCATTACAGAATTCCTGTGTAGGATTTCTGCTCAAACCCATCCTTGACATGCAAAGGAAGTTGTCTTTTAGGTTGCATTTTGTGATGGGAAAGCGTGAGCGTGGTAAGACAGAGTTTTGCTAAGAAAGGGGTGGGGGAAAGTGTGCATCTCTCTTTTTGACGTGTCTCTGGATTTATACCTTTCTCTTCCATCTCAGGGTAAGATAAATGAAACTGGAGAGTTATGTCCCTGCTAAAAAGGACTGAACTCCTTCCCTGAAGGACAGTAGAGCTGGAGCACTTACTTTGTGTCCCTGCATATAGAAAAGAAATAGAAGAGATTGTCTGAGGAATACTGGCAAAAGGCATCCTGGCATGTCTTTTTCTAGAGGATGTAGGCTCATAACTCCTGTTTTATTCCCTCCCTTTTCTATCTAAAACACATAACAGTGGGCATACATTTTTTTATCTACTACTGAAAAGCAGCCATCAGTGCAGAATAACATGAGAACAGTTTGGGAGGAAACCTGGAACACTGCATTCAAGTGAAACTAATTACCCGATTAGAGTTTGGCCTGACTGCGGTGGTTGACATCCAGGGCTGTTGGCGACAATACCTGTGATGAAATCCAAGTCTAGTCTTGATTCATTTGAAGGATCTGGACAAACGTCTGGACTTGCGTGCTGAATGCTAAGCAGTGCAAAAATAGGCCACTGATTTAAAGAACCCATGGCTATCATGGATGTCAGTGGGCACTTGGCATACTTACAGATGAATTTGCTTATTTGGGTTTTAGGAACACTTGTTTCCATTTCAAGCATACAGTCTGGTGACATTTGATGTTTGCGTCAGAGCATCTTCCGCTCACAGCTCTAGGATAAGCACTTTCCTTCAGCACTTCCAACTTCTCCCCTTAAAATTTAGTCAAAGTCTGATCTTGAGATCTTATAAACTTAGAAAATTACCTAAAAGATGTCCCACTTAATCTGCTGCTGTTCCTTCTGTTTATCTCTCCAGAGCTTAAATACATGTTAGCGCTGCCTTCTTGATGTCTTGAATCTTCACCACAAATGCATTTTTGATCTGTTGGTATCTTAATTTGGAAAATGATGTGTTTTCATGTTAGGACTACCTAATGCAAAATCTCAAATGTCTGCAGTGTTAGATATTTATTGGTGTGGTAGTATTTGTTTTCTTGGCATCATTCTAAAGGGAAAAAAAAAAAAGCACTACTTGGAAGGATTTGAAACTATACTGGGAAAAGAGGGATGACTCGTTCATCTACATACTGTTCCATAAGTACTGTCCTTTCAGAACAAAGGTAAGTAGAGCACTTTCAGAAAGAGTTGAAGTGTCCCTACCTCTGAACGGAAAGCTTCTGGGCTGCTCTCACTTCTGGCGCCCTAGAAATATTCTGCTCTCCCTTTCCTGGGGCAACAAAATTAAATAAACTGTCAAATGAGTTGTGAACATTGGCTTGATGAGGAAATTCAGTACTTCTGCTCTGATGTCATACATGCACATTTAGACACATTACTAAACTGAATCAACAAGTTGTTGATGAAAATCCAGGAGCTGCTAAGATATGCTCCACGGAACAAGAAATTCTAATAGACAACTATTGGAAAAAATACTTTTGCCAGTTGGCTGCTTATTTTAACTTAGCAACTGGCTTATGCTCTAACCTATTCCTTAACATCTAAAGTAAATCTCATGTTTACAAACCTTCTTAAGCTATTTGCCTAGGAAACCTTGCAGTAATGAAGTCCCCTGTGTTGTATTTAAGTGTTTCCTCCTGTTGGAAGAATAAATCTATCAAGTTTTCAGCCTCCCACAAAGACAGTGCATGAAGGGCTGTATGTGCCGTAAGCCCTGAGAAACACCAGAAGCAATTCAAAACGATAAAAATACACTTTTAGACACCTCTCACTCCTCTGCATGGAACTAGGCTAGGTAGGGACTTTAGATCTGAAGAGGCAAATGGGAGTTCACCTCATGTAGCATACTATTCCCTTCCCTCTCCCCAGCCTCCACAGATGAGCTGTCACTGTGTTGGCAGGAGTCTGCTGAGCCTTTCCTAACCAGGAATTTGCCCAGCTGTTTGGCCCAGAATTTCACAGAAAAGAAGGAAACCTTTCTGGCTGAAGCTTCTGCGAAGTCAGTGGTTCAGTGATCAAAGCAGCAGCTTTCCTATGGGGGAAAGAGGAGAGGGGCATTTCAACAGGGCCTGACCTCTTTGTGATAAATGCTCACCCTAGAATATACCTAATCTCTTAGGAAAAGTGGTGGGATTACAAAGGCAGTAAGGTCTCCATTTCTTCTAAAAGCATGTGTTAAGTTCAGCACTTTGTGGTTTGAAAACGCGTCTCTTCTAACAGCTACTTGTATTGCCATTGCAGGATGATTTGGAAATTTGCCGTGTCCATCTTTTTGATGGCAGCACTGGCTAGAGTAGCAGACAGCAGGAAGAACCGCCCGGCGGGGGCGATCCCTTCCCCCTACAAGGACAGCAGCAGCAACAACTCGGAGCGGAGGCAGCAGCTGAACAAGGAGGTGCTGGCCTCCAGCCAGGAGGCCCTCGTTGTCACCGAACGGAAGTACCTCAAGAGTGACTGGTGCAAGACGCAGCCCTTGCGACAGACTGTCAGTGAGGAGGGCTGCATAAGCCGCACCATCATCAACCGCTTCTGCTATGGGCAGTGCAACTCCTTCTACATACCGCGGCATGTGAAGAAGGAGGAGGAGTCCTTCCAGTCCTGTGCTTTCTGCAAGCCACACAAGGTGACCTCCTCGACTGTGCAGCTGGAGTGCCCCGAGCTGGACCCACCATTCCGACTCAAGAAAATTCAGAAGGTGAAGCAGTGCCGGTGCATGTCTGTGAATCTGAACAACTCTGGCAAGATGTAAGAACAGCTGTGTGGCTGCTGCTTGCTGTTGTCCTGTTGTCCCCATCAGACTTTCCACTGCATCTCCTCTCCATTGGGCAGACTGCCTATTTTCTTGGTTTGTTTTTTTCTTTTTTCCCTGTTTATTTTTATTTTGGGAGGCATCTCTCCAGCAAGGAAAGGCTCCTTGTCACTTGCCTACTGGAATAAAGCTATTTAATGGGCTATGTTACGCACTTGACCATCAGGTTTCATTTTATGTCCGGTATCATCAGACAGTTGACTCTTACAGGGTGGAGCAGGCTCCTGAAGTTGAGACTGTGCATCTAAGTGACCAGTTGGCTGAATGCAGCGTTAAATGTTTCCACTGTGTGGAGTAAAGCCGTCTGCCTTACACTCCAGCCCCCTCCACCGAATGAGATGCCTTCCCACTAAGCTGTTCCGCAGCTTGCTGCTGTTGCCATGATATGCTGGGTTCTGCCCAAATCTGGGTGAGGCAGACCAGGGAGAGCTACAAAGAGTAACATACTAAAAGAGACTCTCTGATGAGGCTCCGCTTCTTGAGACACCTCTTATTGTGCAATGACAAACTGTTCCAAGCTTGTGGTCTGAACTGCAGATAAGAGCTGAAGGGGGGAGGGCAAAACGTCAGATGAGCCACCGTGATCACATCAGCAGCCTGAAGGAGGATTCTTAAGCTGTTGTGGCTGGAATATACCGAACATGCGGTCTCTGCAGCAGTGTTTGTTTTGTAACTTAGCTATAGTAAACAGCTGCTTAAAGTATTATAGACCTAGCCATGTATATTTTTCTTGTGACAGAATATGTTGGAGATTAAAATGTGGTAAGAGACTTGGTTGCTAGGTCAGCTGCCTGGCTTAAAATGGATGCATTTTAACTGGGCTTTCGGTACATTGTGTTAGATCTGCGCCTGTTTCTTACTCCAAAAAGGACAACATCCATTTATTACCTTATATTTATGCCTGCTCAGACTGGAGAAGGTGGAAGGTAATTGGAGAGGAGCTGAGAACACTAGTGGTGTTTCGCTTAAGGTATAAAAGCACTGTCGCACAAAGAACAAAATTTGGTCATTGCTGGACCAAATGCAAAAGCTGCCTTATTGTTCAGTGTCATCAGGTGCTGGAAATGACATCTTTCCCGTAGTTGGAAACCAGGAAAAAGTGTTGATGTTAAAGGACAAACCCATCAGTAAGTGCTGTGGGAATGGGTCACAGTTGTATGAGCAGGGAGAGAGAGTCAGTGCTAATCACTGTGGCACTGGTGGCCCACTGAGTGTTTGGGTTCTACATAATCCATGGTGGTGAACACTTTGCAGTTCATTTTGATCATACTGTGTTGTTATTCACTTGGTGGAGTTTAGCATGTCCTGTGTATCCTGTTTGTTCCAGTTCTGATCTGTATTAGTACCAGCTGCATTAAGATCATAAGATGTCTAAAAACAAACCAGCTCCTTCCCCCAAACTGAAGTCCATGCATGCTCAATCATCAGAAGCTTACTAATTAACAGTGACAAGTTGACTCCCCGATGCATGTCTTAGGGTTCAGGATCTGCATCTGCTGATAACAGCTTGCTGTGGGAACCCTTTCCTTCCAGATTCCTTACATGCAGCCACTTCAAGGGGTTAATGTGTTTAGGACTCTGGCCAGCCAAGAGTTCAGTGCCATATTATGTGAGACAGGCTGCTCTAAGAGGCTTTTGGGACTGAGCTCCACAAGAGCTCACCAAGCGGTTTATGGGGATTGGCACGGGCAGGATGAGGTTGGTCAGGTGTGTTAGCCCTATTAAGTGAACAGTTATGTGTTTTCTTCTGTGATCTTTCAGAAATGCAGAGGGAGAGCCCTCACAGTTGTTTTTCAGAAGTTGGCATTGCTATACTAACAGCATCATGCCAACCCCTGAATGGACGGTGTTCATTCCAGGCTTGATAGTGTCAGTGTGGGTGTGGGGCAAAGTGGAGAAAACTAATCTATTATGACTCCAGTGATCTCAGTCTCTTGAAAGAAACAAACTGAAAGTCAGTCATTTTGGATGAGAGAGAGAGAGAAAAGCACTGTGGTAACTTCAGTTAGGAATAATGTGCAAGAATCTTTAAGCTATGCCCTGCCTGGGGTTTTCATCAGTTTGCAATATGACTATGCTGCAGCTTAAAGTTCCTTCTAGGAGCTATGTTTATGTAAAAACTGAGTTGGGCTTGTAATGGTTAAAACTGTATTTAATTCTTGTTTTATAAATGAAAACAAAAAATGAAGAAATACTTTAAGTATAATGTAATTATTTTATAGGTCTACTATTAAATTATAGATTAAATAATAAAGCTACTCTAGGGTTATATGGCATCCAGATGTACAGGTTTTGCTTCAACACCTTGTGTCCAGCTGCTTTTTAATCAGTGTTTTCCAGTTTCCTTCTGACCATATGAAACACAGGTAAATGGATTGCCCTGACAGCTTAGGGAAGCCTAGCTACTTTGCCCCTACACACGCCCCTATTAATCCCCTACGCTACCACTGGCTTTTTTGGTTAATGACAAGAAGGCAACCAAAGTTCCACCACCGGCTGAACTGCTGGCATTTACATTCAGAGAAGCAGCTATCATCAGTGGTTTTGCTTAAAATGTAGGTAAATCCTTACATAATAGTCACCAACCTCCACGTAGAAATGTGGGGGGACAGCAAACGTTAAGTTCTGTTGCTGTGGAACTGCTGACTTGGCAAGTCCCCAGTCTGTGATGAGTGACACTTGAAGACTCTTGGTTTCTAAGAGCTTAAATTTCAGCTGCAGCTGAAATAAATAAATAAATAAATAAATAAATAAATAAAAATTTAGATTCAGCAGAGATTTTTTATCCCCAGAAAGACACCACACTTTTGAGACAGTGAGCTTACCCTTAGATGCCTTTACAAGTAGGTTGGATGAATGTTTATCAGATAAAGACAGATCTGCCATCATCAAGGGAATAGCCGGTAAAACCCATTCTGTAATGTGAATCCTATTTGATTGATGGGTACTGTCCTGAAGGATGTTGGGCATTGCTTTGTCTTTTTCCTTTTCTGATCATTTCATATTGTCTTCAGAAGAATTCAGCTCTGTCAGTTTTCACTTACTCTGTCCATAGCAGTTTAAAATTGGTAAAAGTTATGTAACTGATATAAGGGAGTTGGCATAAACAGAGCCCTGCTTATTAGCCTAGAGTATGTAGCAAAGTAATAGCAATGCAAAGACTTGCTATATCTTCTCTTGATGAAATTAATAGCTGCTTTCAACTTTTAAGCTGATCGCTTAAAAAAATCAGACAAGAAAAGATAACAACCTATGGAAGATGTGACTAGTCATGTTCCCAGTGCCACTGTTAGTTAATACTTAACTGACTTTTGGAAGTTCTTTCCAATGATGAAAGTTGCAACAGGAGAGTCAACCACTGCTGCATCATAACAATTGTGACTAAGTACTGTCCTTCTGAAAGGTTTAATTTGCAAAGCAGAACAACACAAATCTTAGATCCTCTTGAAAGGAGGATCTTTCTTCTCATACTCAGTAAGTTACATCTGCTGCTTAGGTACAGAAGTCCTTATTGAGCTGCTGCAATTTAAACGACTATGAGTGATATATGATGACAGCAAAGGCTCAGCAAGTGTAGCATGTTTGATACTCAAGTAAATGGGGAGAGAGGGACCTAAACGGCCTTTCCACTTTCCAAAAGCAAACAAAATAATGTTAGTCTTGAATTCTGACAAAGTTCTGTGTGCCACTGAAAAAAGTAATGGTGAGGCTTACACTGGGATTCCACTCATGTTGTGGGTCAGGTTGGATGGTGCTCTGAGCAACCTGATGTAGCTGTAGGTGTCCCTGTTCATTGCAGGGGAGTTGGACTAGATGGCCTACAGAAGTCCCTTCCAACTCAAATGAGTATTTTGATTACAATATATACAGTTTTCTATATATAAAAGACATAATATGCAAAGAATATTTTTGAACACATATTTTTGCAATAATAGCAATTTAGTAGGCATGTGACATAGGCAGCACTAATAAGAACAGGTTACAGGTGTACTTCTAGTAAGAACAATTAGGCTCCTCACAGGTATCAGATCACCTCCACAGCAGTAAAGAGATGTATTTGAACCAGCTAAGCCTAATGCACTATTAGAGGCATGCACAAGCACAATAAGAGTGATACAGTCTGACTGGGTAAAGAACACTGAAGCTCCTCACTATCACCGCTTGGGAAGAGGTATTATATCCACATAAGGAGGAGTTACTGGTACTGTGCATCCAAAAGCCCCATTTCCACTGATCCCTTCACATTAGTTTCCTGATGAGAAGCGGCACTTAACGCGTGGTTGCTATAACTACAGCACAGCATGAGAGTGAAGAGAGAAGGCAACTATTTTGTTATTATTCCTTTTATTTTCATATAAATTAACATTCTAAAAAAAATTGAAATAGAAACACTAAATACAGTATTGCACATAGTGATCTTTGTTAGATGATCTATTATTTCATTTAGTATAATATACATACTGTAGGTACTGAAGGGAACAGGAAGGCTACAAATGAAAACATGCTACTGTATTCTTGCACTTAGGAGCAAAGTTAAGAGGAAAAGACTACTGTTTACATAAATACAAACATGGATTTTAATCAGTGCCATTAAAATAGCTTTATTTTTTAAAGTTTTTTTTTTCCATAAGTTAGTTGTAACAACAAATAATCTCTTCTCACTCCCCCAAATAGTAATGTTACTCCCGTCAACACAAAGTTTTAGAACTCCATTCTCAGAATTTATATCCCTGACAGAAATTATTACGACTACAGAATTTCAAATAGGTTTGTCAGCAACAGGAGACTTACTTTTCACATAGTGAAAAAAAAACCATCTTTTCTAGTGCTTGGTATAAGTGAAGAATAACAGATTCCTGAGGTCATATTTCACACTTCTTTTATGACACTTGTATAGTATAGTAGCTTCTGGACAGGTAGGAATGTCTGATGACGTGCTAGATTAGACAGGGAATAACACACCCCCGCAGGTTAGACTTCATTTGCTTTTTACTCCAGTGTCTTTCAGGCAGCAAGGCTGAATGAAGCATGTGCCTCCAACTCAGTATTAAACTCTGATTGCTTTCAGGAAAAGCAAGCCTTGAAAGCAGAACGTTATCAATCAGGCGGATTGGTTTAGTGCTATTTAATCATGACTGGAGGAAAGAGTTGTTATTGGTAGAGCAGATCAAGGTTGATATAATCAATTCTAGATTGCAAACAGAAATAAAGCATGTGTCATAGATTTCAATCATTAATCTCCTAGCAAGGGACACAGAAAGCCTGGAGGAAAACTCTGCAACTATGCTAAGTGTGAAATTAATGTCAATTAGTTGGTAGTCCGTGTCTGTCACTAGAATTGGCTACTGTTTTCCATAAATGTCAGTCCCCATGTGCATTTTCAGCGGCTCTCTAAAGGAGTTTTAAAGTAACTGTAAAGCTAATTCCAAAAGAGAAGTCACGTACATGTGGCCAAAAGCCTGTCTGACTTATCAGCAGTTAAATCTATACTACACTTTCTAAAGTTCATGTAAAATTATTAGCTGCTTTATATGTTAACAAACTATAACAGCCAAATCTCTCTCATATTCTCTCTATAGTACTTCTGTGCTTTTCTGTATTGTCTTGCTCC
>JAOWBP010049759.1:0-19809 GCA_028571105.1 Tragopan temminckii
CCTCCCTCCCTCCCTCCTTGTCTACCTTCCTTCCCTCCCTTCCTCCCTTCCTCCCTTCCTTTTTTATTTTTTCTTTTTTTCTTTTCTTTTTTTTTTTCTTTTTTTTTTATGCTTAAATATTAATGAAAACAAGATAATATGTAATGGGTACATTCTTGCACTGACATTTTAAAAATTGAAATTTTATTTTTTTATGCAACAGTGCAAATAACAAGTGACCTAATTAGTCTTCTGTTCTGCCCAGGTTTCCCACAGTCAACTACATTTAGAATAAGAAGCAAAATGGATTGCCTTTTCATTAGTAGTTAACAGTGTGATACCATTCCTATCAAATTGATTGGGGTGGCATCTAATAATAATAACCTCCTCCTATATTTGTGTTTGATCCCTGAAATATCAGTGAACATTTCTGGCATTTAAGATGTTTTTGATAGTAAAAAAGGTGGGCTTTTCTTCTTTTTGTTTTTGTTTTTTGTTTTTTTTTTTTTAATATTCTAGGAAACTGTAGTGCAAAGAAATGCAGAAAAGATCATTCTGAACAGAAAAGTCTAACTAAAACAAGTCTCATATGGTGAATAGAAGCAATAAAAATATAATTTTCTAACCAGGCTGACTGGTAAGCAAAAAGGTGACAATCCATTAACGATTTTCTTTTCCATTGTATCAAGAACTGCCAAGGTATGCAGTGTGATATTTGAAGAAGTGCTTTCTGTATGCACATACAACATTTAAAACAAAACAAAACAGAACATGTTTTCATAAGCATCTTTATTTGATTCTTTTTACTCCAAGGGTGTTGTGCAGAAATCCGATTCAGACTGGATGCCATCTGCTGGAAAACACTGGAAAGAAATTCTGCCATCGCTTTAAAGTCTTTCATGTGAAAGATAGACCTAACTCTAGACATTCAAATTCATAAATGCAGCAGGCAAACTTCCAACTGTGGAGACAATAAGAACAAGTTCTGTGCAGCCTGATCTGCCTGCCTGAGGGTGACTGCTGGCAAAGTTTCCCAGCAGGTTCCCTCTCCTTTTTCTGACCTGCACTGTGGTATCTCCAGCAAGTCTCCTTAGCAGGAGTGGTTCTCTCTACACTACCTCTATGGGTCATACTACAATAACCCCTGGCTGTACTCCCAAGTATAGAGCACTCTGCATCTCAGTATAATTTGCTTCTTACTTTTGTCATCTCTTCTCTTGTAACTAGAACACCTCCTTGTGCCTCCAGTAGCAGGACCTCCATACAATGACTAGCTAAATCAGTACTTTACAGAATTAGTATTTCTAAACTCGGTTTATTCTCAAGAGTCTTCCAAAACCTGTTCTTGAAAGAACAGATGAAAAGAGCAACTAGACAGTGATTTACAAAAGAAAAGCAAAACCACACTAAACAACAACAGAAAACAAAACAAAACAAAACAAAACAGGAATTTCTCCTTAAGTACTGGCTTTAAATATTTTATGATTTTCCCCATAGTATAGAAAGATCAGGTGTGACTACAAGAGCAAATCTGTTTAAACACGTGGCTTGAAAACCTTCTCTCAGCCTGGTGCACACAGTGATTTTCCAGCTGAATACTATTTGTGTAGTGCAGACTGAGTTTGGAAATATTGCACTACTGCAGGTATTACTTCTTTTAAAAAGCAACCTAATCAATTTCTCTAGCTGACATCTCTCAGTCATCACTCAAAAATATAAATTGCACTTAGATTTGCAAACAGCACTCTCCCAAATCAAATACATAGACCAGAAGTCACTACTCAAACTTATATTTATGGCAGTGAGACTGTAGGATTTCATGCACAAGTATGTTGGCAACTAACCCTCCCAGGTGTACAGGAAAGGCTTCTGTGTCAATGGCCCACATCTGATGATCTCAGAAGTGTGGTATGGTGTTCTGATCTGCTTCTATTTGTCTCTTATCCAGTAATAATACCAGTTAGCCCACACTAGTCAGCATGCTTGAGACGCAAATGGAACAAGGTTCAGTGTCTTGTCAAATAACAGTGAAATTACATTCACATTAGAGTAGTGCTAAAAAGGCATGAATTTGCTTCGCAATTTATCTTGATACCTCCTTTTTCCTTTTTTTCTATCTAGCACGGTAGAGATGTATGGAAGTAATTGCAGAATCTATCAAAAGAAGTTACTCCAGCCAGAGAGCCCACAAAATGAGAGTGATTAGATTTACATGTTAAAAAAAAGTAAGTACTTCTTTGTCTATTGTATTTTGATTACAGCTATGAGCTTTCAAAAGCAGCACAATTATTCTCTAATTGCTAGCTATTACTGTGCTATAGGCTGAAGAGAAAATTAAAGTTCTAAATTTCATTTGAGCTGGTCTGGCACAGTGGTGACAGAATCCTTAATACCAAATGTACTGCAGCTGAGCCAGCATTTCCAGAGAATAGCAGGGTACATTTTACAGACTGCGAGTAAACATCTGCTATTCCAGCCACAGCTGTGTGCCAAAGCCTTTTGCAAAGATGTTTGTCTGAGGCAGATGCAGCCTCTTTCAGAAAAGGCATGTGCTTTGACTTGTTTTATACTGATAGTTTTTGATAAAAGCCTAGCAATAGCACACAGAAAAACACCCACCGTGTCAGAACAAGACAATTTCTGTGCTTGTCAAAAAATGTGTGGCCAGTTCTCAGAAAGGGAGCCAGTATAAGTTACACAGCCAAACTAGCAAATGCTACAGATCTGAATGCTTGTGTATGGATTTCAACCCAGCAAATTACTACTACTTGGATGTAAAAATCAGCCTATGCTTTTTGCTGGTTGAAGGCTTAGGTTCATGATTATGCCTGAGAATTAGTTAATTTGGAAACAAGATATAGTACTTGAGAGATGTTCTATAAGCTCAGGATGAATCCATACTAAGAGACCTCATTCTTTTTTAGAAGTTATACATTTCTTTAAAAAAAATAGTTAAAAAACAACAACAACAACAAAAAAAATACTGATTGCTGACTTTCTGAATGTTTGACTGACATTTTCAGTACAAATATGAAAAAAAAGCAGAGAACTCTTCACCTCATCCATACCCTTTGATCACATTCAGACTTATAGCAGGGATTTTCCTCTGCTGTGTTTACAAGTCCTTCACTCTGAATTGAGGTACATTTATGAAAAGATTTACAAAAGCAGCAGAACAGTGAGAGCAGTGGTCTTGTGGAGTGTATACATGAAGCAATTAATTGCAAACAATAGCACTGTAATAAAACGAAATAGAAGACTAAAAGATTGTTTCAGATAATCAATAGTTACTGCAGCCTTCACGAAGAATGGCAATTCCATGAATATCATATACCAAAAGTGATGTACACAGGAATGTATTTTAGAATTTATGTAAAGTTTAATTTATCTAAAATTTATGTAAGCAGTTCTGGTTTGTTGGTGACAATGGTTTTGTTTTTTGGGTTTTTTTTTTTCCTTTTTTTTTTTTTCGCGGGGATTTACTTTATTTTGTTTTAAAGCAAGGCTTCATCTTTGTGTCACCTAAAATAATAGAGACTTGATTAAAATGGGAGCTGAGTGAGAAAGACACATTTTGACATTCTGAATAAGAACAAGTTTTCCAGCTTACTAGGTGGATTTCAATGAGCTTCCAATCCAAGTGTTTTTGTTTTAGTTTGAAGAGACAGATAAAAAACAAATACTGTAGAGCTGCCTGCCCTGATGACATTGCCTACACCTTATCTGAAGAATGTTCTTGTTTTCTTCCAAAATTATGGAGCAAGACACCCTGTCTATCTATAACATCATGACTGCTGAACTATGGCACTTTCTTGTCAGTTAGAGCAGCTTTATGTAGTATAACATATTGTGTACTTGAAAAACAGTGTGGGCATAGCTCTGAACCAAAAGCCACTTTTCACTTTTGTAGGAAAAAATGGTAAAAAGTCATCCCAGGATATTCTGTACTCTGTTAGCTCTATCACTTTGGAGGTAAATAGGCAATTTCAGCTTAAATTCTTAGTGCATTTTGGATTAGTAATGGCTTGTGCTCAAGGCACCCCTTCAAGATCTATAGCTTTCTTCTTACTTTAGATCTGAGAGGGATGTGAGCATCCCCCAACTAATCTAGTCCAGTTTGTGGGACATCAAATCAACTATGAAGATTATCCAATTCCAGCATTCACTGCTCATCTCACTTATGGCACATAAACTTTCAGGTCTAGCTGAAAGTTTTGGAGAGAAGGTATCCCTGGAGGGAATTTTTTCCCCTCTTTTGAGATATTTGTAATGGCAGAGTGAGTTAGAATTGAAGTTAACAGACACTCAAACAAAGCACAGTGGAGACACAGCGCTCTACCACTGTCTTTTCAAATCAAAGCCAAGAAATTGTGAAGAGCTACAAAGAGAGAGAAAAAAAAAAAAAAAAGACTCTCCATTTTCTGGCTGAAAGAAACTCATAAAGGCCAAGCCACAAATCAAAACCAGCAAAGGAAATTCAGCAAAGTATTACAGGCATGAAAGAACAGCAGCACTCCACAATTAATTGCTGGAAAGCAATATACAAAATTTTCATCTTTTTAACTGATCACACTGTAAGTATCCTAAATCTGTCAGTCTATCTCAGCACTACTTTCAGACTGTTTTAATGTCTGAGTCCATTTGTAATAAGTAACAAGCATCCATAGCATGTAGAAACTGTTCCTAAGTGTCTGCAAGGCACAATAAAGGTCTCTGTGAGGATAGTATATGGCCATGGGGAGAGGCAGGTGTGGAGTACTTGAAGAAGTTTGCAAGGAGTATATGCCTGACAAACCTTGTCAGAGTTCATTGTTAGGTACTGTAGTTAGAAGAGATGAATTTCCCTTTAGTCTTGGTTTTCTCGACTTATTCATTGGGAAAGTCACTTGTGTCTTCCTCTTCTCATACAAAAACCCCGAATTCTTAATTAACTCAGCAGAAAATACAGATGAAAAGCAGGACATGACATGAAAAACAGATACTATCCGGCTTCACTGGACAGACTATATTGCAGGCTAACAATATGCAACTTACAAGCCAGTTTAATATAATCATTCCCATGTAAGCTTAGCAATATAGCCAGAGATAACTAGGGCACTGTTTTAAACTATAATGATTTTTTTAAATGTCACAGTGAGGTCACTTATGAACATACAAACATACACACCAGTAGAATTACATCTACATTAACAAAAATGTCCTTTTCTCAGTGTACCAGACGTTGCTTTCGGAAGAGATTTATTTATTACTATTTTAAATAAGTTACCTCTTGAAGTGGTTTATTTGTTTATTAAAGTGTATTCAGACAAGAAATATTTGAAGCAAAGTCAATTGCTTTGTCTCACAATACAGCATCCAAGACAGCCATAACAACAAATGTTGTTTTTATCTCAGCTCTATAAGCATATTATAATACAATAAATCAGTACATAAAGTTTTAAAATATGCCATAAAATCTTAACCATTTGCTGAAATGTTTTTTTTCCATTTTTGTACTCTAATTAATTTTTAGGGAAAGCAAACACATGTGGAATGGATATCATTAAACACTGAGAAGGCTTTGAAGCCTCTATAAATTTGGTCATGCCTCTCTACTCACAAAAGGATGAGTAAATCCAAGGAAAACAATCAAATGATGTCAGTATAACTCCATTAAAACTGAGAGCAGAATGATGCTCCAAATAGACGTAGCTCAGCCTCTTCAAGAACATGCCATAAAACTGTGAAATAAGCAACTATCTTACACTGCTCCATAATGCACAAACTATGCAGCTGAGGTTCACAGCCTTTTGAGGCTTCTGTTGCAAACTACCACGGCAACTCTACTGAGATCAAAGACTTCCAGTCTCATGTAATCAGGGTATAAAATCCAGAAAACCTTGGCATTGTCAAATGCTGAAAGCAGTATACTCCATGGTGCTACTGCCTATTGCTCTTGGGAAGCCAATATGATAGCCTGTCCTCTGGCTGGACCCTGGACTCTGTTCTCCTAGGTCTGCACTAAATATGAAAACATTGCAGAATGTCCCCAGAGATGGCACTTCAATTTTCACTGGTTTGTAAAACAAATACACTTATTTCTGGACATACGTAACAGCTTCCTCAAACTACTGATCACATCTTAGTGAAGATCATGCAGTATATCATGTTGTTTTATAAATACTGTCTGCTATGAAAATTTTGATATTAAACTATTAGGTTTGCAAATGTAACACTAACTAAAAATGCCAACAAATAACCTAATATGCTGCCATCAGCAATTTAAATACTTTTTTTTTAAAATAACTGTATCTTAATGCCAGATGCAACTCAAGATAATCAGCAGAAAAGGACCCACTGACTTCATTGTATAGTATTACAAGCTTCCCAGACCTTCGAGGATATAACAAAGCTAGATATAAGAAAATAGAAGAGGTATAATAAAAAACAAATTAGTACATAGATTTGCTAGCATCTGTATGTTGAATTTAAAACAAAATTTTCATTTCTAACGCTCTTCTTGGAGGTAAAACATTGTTTTTTATTTTTCATTTTTTTTAGAAGAATGAGTCTTTCTTCAACAGCTCAAGGCCACAGTTTTTCTTGTAGATAGTTTTGTTTTTCACTGGAGATGCTCCATTCATTGATTCCCAATGTGAGAAATGGAGTTGGAAAGACAAAAGAAGACAAAAATCTCCCTTTTGCTATTTACCTTTCCATGTCTCCACACAATTGCTTTTAGTGAGGCTGAGATCTAAGCTGTAAAATGCCCTGGAAGGAAAGTTTGCCTTCATAAACGGTGGACGCTCTGGAAAATATAGTTCAGTGCTCTTGGGACCCTCCTAGGAAAAGCAATCTAAGTGTGGAAGAGTTTCTGAATAGACCTTTTTTCCTCCATAAGTCATAGATAATCTACAAACTAACTACAGCTTACCCACAGACAATTCATGTATTTTCCCTCATGCTGGGAAATGAATACACGTAGATATGAAATCAAGAAGTAAAGAAAACATTAGCAATTTTTACAGTTTTTTTTTTACCTCCTTCCCTCACTTAAACACTTACCATTTCAACTCAAAATACTTCAGACATATATGCCCAACAACAGCACAAGTTCATGGCAGTGAAATTCTCCTGTGGATCTTCTTACTAGTTCATGGAGAGCACAACAACTGAGAACTTGAAAGGAGGATGCATTCTGCTCTGAGATATAAGCAAGCAGTAAATGATCTCATTTATTGCATTCCAAAAGCAGTTTGCTACATAGGCTAATCAGAAGAGATAATGCTGTGGCTTGATTGTCAGTTTTGCTCTAGTGCTAAGCAACAACATAACTCATTTTGTCCAGGATTATGTTCTGAGCATTTTGAGAATTAGGTGCTCAAATACAATTACAAAATCAAATTGAATTTATAACAAAGGGATCACTCTTTCCAGATTTGCACTTACGGATTTAAGTACTACAATTTCTAATCAAGTCAGTATTCTAAATCCAAAATACCAGGCAAATACATTTTGCATACCTGTGCTTAGATTTCAATAAGAATCTTGGTAATAAATTTTTAAAAGATATTGAGAGAAAAATCCATATTCATTATTTGCAGTTGGAAAAAAAAATAAAAATCACAGCATTTAGAAAATGTGGATGAAGCTCCAGATATATACAATTCATTAATGTCAACAACATGTGGCTACAGAAGCCTCGACTTTGCCTCTGCTCCTAAGGCATTTTACTTTTAACTTTCTCACTTTAAAAAAGTGTATCAGCCTTGAAAACACTTTTCAAACTATTGTGACTGTAGTTTTTCCAACTGCCGCTACTCCCCCTCATGCATTCTATTTCAGCTTCCTGCTGAGTTGCATGGCGATAGTGATGAGGAGTATGAGTGAGAATATAAACAATCTTGCTAGATATATCCCATTAAAGGTGTACTAAGATTTGTACTATGTGTTTGGGATCGTTTAATAATTGCATAATATGTATTGTCTTTTTTTATTATTATTATTATAGTTTATGATCTGTGCGAATTTACTTACTGACTGAAAGAATAGAAAAAAAACAGGTGAAGATGGAATATAGAAAGAAAATGTCTCTTATAGTAACACTGAAGAATCCTCTCAAATACAGCAAGGTTTAAAGACCAGTTCCTATCCAGCTTTCACAAAGCTGCACAGCACATGAGAAAGGGTGCAAGGCAGCATGTGCACAAGCTGTTATAAATATTTGTTTCAGCACTGATAGCAGTAACAACTCCATGTGTCAGTGAAAATGACCTACCAAGCCACTTGAGCTGAATGGTAAAGACATTCAACTACACGGTACATGACCACAAAAACCTTAGCTGCTGTTCTGCGTCTTACTCCTCTAAGGTGCAGCAGGATTTATGCATAGTTACACCTGAGAGCAGATTTCCAGAATTAAACAAAGCAGCCTGAGCTCTGGTATCTTTCTCAACTAACTATTTATTGATAGAGGAACAATCCTATCCAGTTCTTCCTAGACCACTCTTTCTTTTCAGTTTATCCCTTCCTATGCAAACTGTAGTTCTGTTTATATGTTCTCTACTTGTTCCTTTTCACAGAGAGAACATTAGATTTGCATAGGAGGTGGAGTCACATGCATTCCTGCTGTACAGGAGGTTTGAAACACTACTGTAAGTAGGAAGTGGAAACAGTGTTTTGCCTGATATTCATAATTGCGTTCAAATACTCATCTGGTTTCATAGTTCTGGTTTAAAGACAAGAAACTAACTCAGGTATGCTCTCTGTCACATCTGTCAGCATCACTCTGTTGTGCACTGCAAGCATTTGTCCATAAATACTCTGTTCACAGTCAGTAGGATCAGGTAAAGATGGGGTAAGCAAGCAGTAGGCCTGGGGATGGCTGCAAAAGGAACAAAATATCACTGTGCAGTAGCTGCCAGTGAGTTCTTTCATTATAAAGCAGCAGGCTTTAACAAAACTGCAGGATCTTGTCAGTACCTGAAACAAGGGAAATGCCTATGCAAATATTTTGCTGGGATGTGTTCAGAAATACAAGTATTTGCATCTGGAAAGGAAGAAATGCTACAGAAATAGCACATACACTCACAGACAAATGCAAAGCTGAATTACATCTAAAAAGGCAGAATAGTCTCAGCCTGAAGGCAGAGATTTTTAGCCAACTTTTGCCTGAAAATGGCTTGGGACTGTGAGCAAAGGGATTAGCACTTGTCATTTGATGTTTCTTACTTCAGAAAAAATGGGGATTTAGTACAACCTTTGCAAATAAACATGACTTCATCACAGTTGTCTCAATGCACCAGTGATCTATAACATTAACAAGCCTTCAAGATCTGCAACTTTGAACCAAAGAGAAAATAAAACTAATTAGTTCCATATTTGGACTCAACCTCTCTGTATCTGCACTCAATTCGATAATATTTTAGTTATTTTCCTGCATGCCTCTTGCTGTCCTGCAGCTCACTGGGTTTAGAGAAATGAGTCAGCAGGTTACGGAGGATGGGGAGAAGCTCCTTGTTAATGTTCACATTACCTTCTGGTAATTTCATCATGTATCGGGCACCGTCTCAGGGATCAGATCCAGCACTGCACTCCATCTTGTGCTTTGTTTCGTTCTGACAGAGCACAAAGCAAGGGAGACTAAGAGCATTTTGGAAGTAGATAAAAAATGTTGACAAAAAATCCTCTAAACCTGCTTGGTCTGAGCCATTTTATGGCAAAAGCAAGTTTTGAGAGAACACTGGGTTTCAAGACATCAAAAACGGTTGTTTTTAGAAATTGTAAGAGGTCTCTGAGTTCAGCAGATCTTTGTGATCCTCAGAGCAGCTGCAGTGCCCAACTGTGCAAAGAATTACAAAACCTGAGCTGTTACTCACAGGTTTTCTAAAGGAGATCCAAAAACGGCAAAAAGAGTGGAAAACCAAGAGTAATTAGAAGCCTACAGAAAGCTGAGATGAGGACAAAATCTATGGAGAAGAAAAGAGTGATGATTTTAAGCTGTTTCATTGTTTTGAGGAATTTATTTCTTGCAACCTTAGGCACTGGCTTTCAGGAGCCTTGCATTGTCATCTTCACACGACAGGTCTGACGTGTAATATTTTAAGAGCGACCTGACCACAGAACTGCAATTCACAATAAAAGTTACTGTGAACAAAGGTTTTTGCTGAATCTGAGTGGTCAGAAAAGTAATGGATGCTATGAACTGCATTAGTTGCAATAAAAGAAAACATTACCCATTCAAATGGATGAAAGTTATAATAAGATTACCATAAATAAATGTGGACATTAGTAATCAAATACAAAGTTAGACAGAATAAAATAAAAAGATTTATACAAGTAGTTTAAAAAAAAATGCACACAATTATGTGTTGTCAACAAAAAACATTTGACTTCTAAAATAAAGTGTATTTCAGAAGATGATGATGACACTAGAAGAAGTCTGGTGATGAGGGAGCAACCTCAGCATATCACCATCAGGCCAAAGGGCTGTTACAGAAAGAAGAATTCTGACCACATCTGCCATGATGGTCTTAAATCATTCAAAGCTGAGGTCAAATATAGCAGTGTATATTCTGTGTGCACTGATACAGATTCTCTGAAGAAGAAATGCTGGATCAACTACTTGCAACAGTTCATTAGAACTTTTTTTGAATGTTTCTATTCTTATACTGCTGTCTACGGGAAAATTTCTTTTGATTGAATGGTGCATATTCTGCTCTAGTCCACACCAATTTAGCCTGTACTACGGTGACAAAATCAACCTAATTTTTTGAAAACTGATCAAGGATAAGATGCTGACATAGCCTGTTTCATGACTTAGCCTGTATAAAGTCTCATCCAATTTCCTGCTTAAGTAGATATCGTCTCTAATTTTAATGTGCTGATATTTCTTCACCAATTAGTATCAGTAACAGTTTGAATGAATGAGTCATTTTGCCCTACATTTTTGTCCTATCTTACAGTGCTAGAACTTGAGGTTTTCATTGTTCTTTAAAAATAATTAATTAAAAATAATTCTTACAATAAAAAATAAGGTAACAAAATACTCTGCAATGTAAATTTCTCTGCTATAAGTTAATCATAAGTAAATTATTTCAGAACTGTACTTGAAAATGTAAACCTACTGCAGAAGGAAATATCAAAAAATTGTATGAAAGAAAGAAAGAGATAAAAACAGGATTGTACAAGCCTTAGAGAAACAAAACTTTGCAAACCTATACTTCACTATGTTTGCATTTTCATAGCATAACAAATTTGAGTTTTCCTAACCATCATTCATCTGAAAGGTGGAGAAGACATCGTTTGTTTTACTTCATTTTTTTTTTCTCCCTCTTCTGTATGCTTTACCTTGCTTTTATTCTGTTTCACAAATAAGTTGTGAAACTACATGCTGAAATCACTATTGACCTTTTTCCACCTAGATTTATTTTTAAGAAGTACTAAGAACACATCTGAGTATCAATCATCAGCATTCAGTCTTGCACAATAAGCTGAAGTGATGTATCAAATTCATTTTTAGGGATATAGAAATATCACCTGGTATTTTGAAAGATGCAGTCATTTTGATTGAGACTAGAGATGTGAAGAAGTCTTCAGCTGGAGAAGATTGGAGAAGCTGGCAGAAGAAAAGGGAAAGACAATGCCTCCCTCTGCTTGTGGGCCTCTAAAACCTCATGTGTTTACCAAAACTGGATAGTGGATCACTACTAGCAGACCGCATTCCAGAGATCCACAAAGCACCACCAAACTCTTGGACATTATGCACTCTACATCTCCTAGTTCCCTTTTTCCAGTCCTCTACCCCTGGCAGTGCCTACGTGGCTCTCCTGGCACCTTCCCACTGAGTCTTCTCTACAGCTATGGCAAGTGTAATATTCCTCAGTTCCTCCTTCAGAAAGCATCTATAAAATGTTTTATCTGTGGTATGACTGTTAATCGATCTTGTGTTTAGAACGTCACTGGTTTTCTAGAAAGAGGAAAATGGTGAAATCAGAGTAAACTGACAGAGATCTTAGTTTGTCTGTTGCTGTGATGCGAGGTAAGGAATGTATTCTATTATGGATTTTTTTTTTACATGACCAGTAGAGGAGACACTTCTGCTGGGGACATATTGAATAAATTTTTTAAATGGAAATTATATCAAAAGGGATAACTGTATTGAATTGAAAGGGTTTGGGCAAACAATATAAAGGGGAACAAGACCAGGTTTGTTCTGTTTTGTTATCCAGTATTCTGGTGTTTTGAAAAAGGAGGGAGATTTTTGGAGCTATTTAGAATGGAAGGGATCTTAATGATCATCTAATCCAACTGCCTGGCGACTTCAGAGCTAATTAAAAGTTAAAGCACATTATTGAGAGTGTTATCACAGAATCATAGAGTTATCCCAACGCCTCTTGACCACTGAAAGGCGTGGGGCTTCCACCACCTCTGCAGGAAGCCTGTTCCGGGGTCTGACTACCTCATTGTAAAAAAAAGTTTTTTCCCATCTTCAATCTGAACGTCTCCTGGCATGGCTTTGACAAAAGCAAGAACAGAAAATACTCTGAAGAGGCTACAAAACTCTCAGAAGCAAACAAATTGTTTTTTAAGATTCAATAATAAAAGCTTATCTGTAGAAATGTATATTTGCCTAAAGAGGCAAAGGAAACTTACTGTGTGTCATGGCTGGAAGTTTTCTGGAGGAATGTATGGAATTAAACACGTAGTCCTCTATGAAAAGACTGTGAGAAACCACCACTCACAGTAGATAAGACAATTCCCACCTAAATAATTTACCGTAGTGAAATGTTGCTGATATTTGCACTGATATGAACTTTGCATCTCTGTACATTGCCAGGTAAGAGAAGGAGCCCTTCCAGCTAAATAAGGAAGAAACTTAATGGAAATCCTGTTTCTGCAGAAAAGAGGTGTAAGTAATAATAAACATTTCCTTCCAGACTTTTTCTTCCCTATAAATGAAATAAAAGGTTCATTAACATGACTAATTAATTTTGTCCTCTATTCTTCATTTCAGTTTTAACCTACCAATATTCATAATTAGGTTGAAGCTACTTCATTTTTTAATGTAATGGAAAAATATGAGAAAGAAATCATTCTGATTAGATATAGCTATTATTTCAAATATGCAGTAGATCTCCTCAGCTAATTATACTATGGGAATTACCATCCTTTTTGCTATTGAAATTAAGAAATCATTTGATAACTCAACTTTTCATAGATTATTGAGGTTTCAGAACATTTGTTTCTCTTAATTAGGTTATTTAAGTACCAGACAAGATTTGCTAGCAGAATACAAAAATCCTTCTGGCTCTAAAAGAATTAATTGCACTTTAACTATTATTTTGACTTTTCAACAGTTTTATAGTCCAAAGACACATATAGCAATTATATGTCAATTATTCCCTTCATCTGTGTTGCCTTCAAACTGCCTTAAGGAGGTTTAATTCCTCCTGTAATCTCTTCTCAAATCTTATTTTAGCATGGCTGAAATTCTGCCATAGTTACCAGAGGTGTTTAAATAAAATTTCTTCAATCTGTTAACTCTGATGATGGAATTAGATTTTCCATTTTTAAGTTACTCTGTGAGTAACGCCAAGGGCTGCAACATCATAGCCTGATGTTGAGGTTGGAACAAAGAACCTTTAGCACAAAGCAAGAACAGAAATTTCTACTCTGAATTCATTTTAGGCAGAGGATTTTCCTGCATCCTGCTGTCTGCTGGCGTTTAGCCACTTTCAACAGCAAGTGCACCGAGAGCAGCCGCTGGATTCTTCCAAGGCAAGATATCACTATCAGTAATGAACAGTCACTGTACATGTAAATTGCCTGGGAGTTGCGAAAGGGGTTGGAAATAGATTCTCTTGCTGCTCCTGAGTAAGGCTTGCACAGGAAAAGCATAGCTAAATTAGTGATTTTTTTTTTTTCTATTAAACTAATAAATGAGGCTGCTAAGTGACCAAATGGTTCTGAAAAACCTTCTCAGAGTGTCATACATTGTCATACTGACAATGGTTAAAAAAATTTAGTGCAAGCACCAAGTAAATCCCTTTTTCCTGCATCTTATATGAGACAAAGGATCAGATCAGATTCCTTTCCAGCCTTCTTACTTGTGAGCTACAATGGCAGAAAAAAAAAAAAAACCAACAAATTTTCAGTGGTGTAATCTTAATTACATTTCAAGATCCCGCATTTTGTCTGTTATTCCATAATGGGCCATGTATCTGAGAGTCACCCTTACATTTCATCTAGTTTGGGTAGATCTGTCTCCTTCATTGTTGCTGTATGATTCTAGATTATGTAGCTAACATAGTTCATTTATTATTTTTCTATAAAATTAGGTTGCAGGGAAATCTTTTCCTGCTTATTATTTTTATTAAGGAAATTGAAATACTTGCATTTCTTCTATTGTATAGTCAAAATCTTGTTTCAAACTAATTTCTAAATAAAAGCCTTAATCTACCATTCATTTCCTTGAAGCACTTAAGAAACAGACCCTAAAAAAGCATAGTAACATCAGTGTATGAGAAATTGATGCATATCAGAAGAATCAAAGGAATAAAATTAATATATTAGTGTGAAATTAATATATATTGAAAATTACAAGGGTTTTTAATAGGGTAGTAGAAGAGCAAGACCAGTTCCTAGTTTGAGACAGTTTCTTGACATTTGAGAATCGATATGTCAATTTTAGCATATTTTCCTTTCAGCACTTTCCCAAAATTCAGTTTGAGGTGTTTCTTTGAATGATACCGGAACTTCAGATTTGCAAGATACTTACTTATTGACTGAATGATTTGTTTGACTGGTGGTGAAGATTGGCGTGGTAATCCTGTCAATTGAAGTTCTCTGAAAAATCTCATGTTGCATGACTAGAGACATCAAGGCAGTGAAGCTAGATATATAAAATGATGGTGTGGGGTGAATATGGCTAAACTATACATTCAGACAGATATTAAGCACAAATAAAAATTGGTTGCAAAAACATCTGACTGCAATTGAGCAGCTTTAGTCACCAAGAGACTGATGCTAGAAAACTCCTTTTGAGTGTTGGCATGAAACTGATGTGGTATGGGAGGAGCTTTCATCAGTTTAGATCAGTTTAGTGTTCCCTGTGTAGCAGACAAATAGGCTTTGTGCCTGAGAAGCTTCTCTCATAGTCTCAACACCAGTGACATCAGGTGCCCAATTTGAGACCTTTCTGCCTTGAATTTCTCACATGCTCACAACTTCATTTAATAAAAGTTACTGAGACACACACCACTGATGGCCCTATATCCCATACAATATGATTCTTTATGAGAAGTAAACACATTACCTTGGATGCCTGTGCTTTGCTGACCTGCTTTCTAATAAGAGGGGCCGTTCATCAATAGTCATTCTCCTATTAATCTTTTACTATTAATTTGAAGGCTAAAGTACAGTGGCTACAAATTAGCTTAGAATCAGTGTTTTGATTGCAAAGATCTCAGAAATTACTACTTCTTAATATGCCAGAAGGAAACTCAGAGAATTATTTTCAGCCTAAGGTGACCTTCAGCAGGACATTTGCTTCCTGTTTCAGAAGCCTGTAGAGTAGGTGGGGATAAGAAAATTAAAGCAGACTTCTTCAAGTGGTCAAATCTCATTCACTGACTCACTTCATGAAACTGTACATCTCATGATGCATTGAAGCAAACTCATTAAGCCATTTTAATTAAAGAAAAAATCCAAACATCCCATTGGCAATCAGCTTCTGCTGAGATTTGAACAACGTACTTAACTGCTTCTAATGTTTAAAGTCAGCTTTTGTATTAATAAATGACATTGAACTTCTACTGATTTCACTGATGATTTTGGATAGCACAGGGGTAAGAATTTTCAAATTCAGACAACAGAGAAAATTGGAGGGATGGGGTTAGCAGTTGTGGAGCAATTTTAACGTGTCTTAATTCAGTCTCCAGTGTATTACTTGATTGCTTGAACACTAGTCTAATACAGCTGTCACTAATCAGATGGGGCTTTTTTTCTGCAGACAGAAATCTTTATGTGACTGATGATGTCAAACTGTTCTGAAAGCCATTCCCAGATCTTGTGAACTTTTATGGATACTAAAAGCCAAATTTTACCGTAATTTTATGCATGTTATTTATTAAAACACTTTGAACCCCTTGAATTTTTATTTATTAGAATGTAGTTATAACACTAGAATCTTTTTAGATGTGTACATAATTCAGAATCAACTACCTGAGATTTTTAGTTAGTTGTTCAGCACAGTCTGGAAGCATTCTTCCCACCATGATTTCAAATTAATCTATTGTATAGGAACTTTTTGTTTCATTTTCTTATTTAATATTTAGTATGAATGCTTGTCATTGATCAATAAAGTGACAATCCTTTAGAAGGTAAAAGACAAAGCTTAGATTCATATAGAAAAAAAACTTTAGATGAGGTTTTCAGTACTATATGGCATAAATACCTTTCTAAAGAAATCTATTTCATTTCATGAACAACATTTAATTTAAAAATTACAAAGAATTAGTTTGAGCTGAGAGAAAGAAATATTTGGCAAGTTAAAGTATTTTGCTCCTTTGTTCCTAGGAAACACTTTGATTCAAATGTGATTTTTATTTTATTATTTGTGGAATAATGATCACACAGTAACTGTGCAGTTTCTGATCTTTTGAGGTGAGAACTGGCACAGAAAATATAGTTAAATCACAGCTATATTTATTGTTTTTCAAAAAGTAAAATTCTGTGTGCTTGAGACACCCATATGCCATAAAACATTTTAATATTCCAAAATAGAAGTGTGTGTTACAAGTATCTTGCTATGTTGACTATTATTTCTAAATTGTTGACACATTTTCCTGCAGAGCTTGACTGTCAGATGACAAAAGTTGATGTAGTTTTATGGGTTTCAATGAACTCACATCAAGATACCCCAGACCAAATTATAAAAAAGTCTTACTAGATTTACCAGAAATGATGAAATATGTTGAAAAAGTTAGTCATGTCAGAACCAAAAAGTCAGCCTAATTTCCTGTATAAAATTGATAATATGCAAATGAAGTTAAGTCATGAAGAAATATCCATAAGTGCTTCAGTGTACATTTGCAGAGTTCAGTCATCACATTTAGATCATGAGGGAAGAGCACTTTCTAAATTAAAAGGCAAAAAAATCAGAACATCCACCTAAGTCCTTACCAAATTTTTATGAATACAATAGTTAAAGAAGATTGGGAAGTAGGAAATCTGCTGTTTGGGTGAAAAAGGAGGGGAGAAATAAGTGATTTTTCCATTAAACCAGAAAACTATAAAATCCATAAACATTTAAAAGCTATGCTTGATACAAGCATGCATGTCAGCATCATTTCCCATTAAGCTTAACAATACCATTTCTTTTCAGTTTCTCTTTTTGGTTTCTCATGACACAGCAACAGATCTGCCACTGGCTAGAACTCTATACATGCAAGCTCAGTGCCTTGGGCTCAGTTTTCTGAAAACAAAAGAAAACAAAACAGCAAAAAGAAATGAAACAGTCAGAATAGGTCTGCCATCAACACAAAAACAGAATGACAATATATTTTTATGCCCATGTGAAAAACCTGTGGCCACCTGCTCTTTGGCTGAGTACAACATTTAAAATTTGTTGGTAGAGGGAAGAGGGAAAGGATGCACGGAGCATGTTGTTTCTCACCAGCATGGTCAGAATGGTGGAAGACAAGGAGACCGCACATGGTGAGCAGATGATTCAAGACACAGCTATATACTGTGCTCCCTCTGAGCAGTGTGACATCAGTGCCCTTTATGGAGCACAGCACAGCCAGAGGGCTCAAATTTTAAGAGGGACAAATTATTTTAATGCAGATGCACTATAGTTGGAATTCATCCTTGGTGTTTGTGTTGTGATAAATGTAATCCTCCTCTGATTGTTACCAGCTGCTTGAGAATGGAGTCTGGAAAGTCTTTGGCAGTGATGGGAAGTGGGAATTGCCCTATGTGCCCAGTGGCACTCAGTGGCCTCCTGGACCGTGAAGGGGAAGTTGTTTGACTTTGCAATGTGCAGGAAATAGGAGAGATGAAGGGATAAACAAGGGAAGGAATATGACTTCAGAAAAGAAAGAGTAATACAAGGAAATACTAGCAAAAGCATTTATTTCCTTTCTCACATTCCTTTGGGATGATTTATAAACAATATCAAGCTCTTGTTTTACTTATTTTTGGTCTTCTCTGTCATTTTCTTATTAAAGGTAGCTTAGTCTTTCTTTAGTACACATTAGCATTGTCAGCTTAGCTGCAGACCTCAGTAGCTCCCATTTACATCTGCACTCCAAGAAATGGTGTTGGGGTATACTTTTCTACTCCACTGTTTCAGTCAAGACAGAAATTTGGCCAAGTAGCAGTGAAAAGCACCACTGGACAAATAGTTTCACATCAAAGCAAGTTTATCTGTTACTTTAATTTCATTAACTGTTCAAAGCTGCACCTCATACATTACTGTAAGCCTGTGCTTGTTACGAAGACCTCATAATTCTTTGGTGTTAAATTTGCCAGAGGTGGGTGGCTGAGCTGAAACCTGGAGAGTCCTTACGTGGTGACTACTCAAGCCTTTTTTTTTTTTAATCTCCATGCTTTTATATGCATCCTGTGTTGGCTTACATTTGAAACCAGCCTAAAGTAATCTCACATGCTATGAATTACAGCAAGGGTACATCATGTGCTTTCTTTACGGTCTTCTAATTTTGGTCCTGCTCCTCCCTCACATGTATTTTCCAGTACATGCAGGAGTTACGCCACATGCTGCTGCTGTTGAGCATCTCCAGAGACTGTCAGGTGATTTTAAGCAGTCAGGCTAGAACGCCATCTCACTACAACAGTTCCTCCTGATAAATGCTTGTGGCCATGAGAAAACCTTCCCATAGGATGGGATAGTTCAGTTCTAGGGTAATGCAAGAAATTTTTCTACTTGATGCATTGATAGGAGATTCACAGAATCAGAATGGTTTGGGCTGGAAGGCACTTTAAAGCCCACCCAGTTCCAATCCCCTGGGCAGGGCTGCTTCCCCCCAGCTCAGGCTGCCCGGCGCCCTATCCAGCCTGGCCTTGATCACCCTCCAGTGATGGGGTACCCACATCTTCTCTGGGCAGCTGTGCCAGGGCCTCACTGCTCTTTGAATAAAGGATTTACTCCTGATATCTAATCTAAATCTCCCGTCTTTTAGTTTAAAACCATTCCCCCTTGTCCAGTGGCTATCTCTCCTTCTTATAACCTCTTTTCAGGTACTGGAAGGCCACAGTGAGGACTTCCTGTAGCCTTCTCCAGACTGAAGAAGCCGAGCTCCCTCAGCCTTTCTTCATGGGTCAGGTTCTCTGATCATCTTAATGGTCCTCCTCTGGACCCACTCCAACAGCTCTACACATTTCTGGTACAGGGGGACCCAGACAGGATCTGTGCCTGGAGTGGGCACAGCACTCCAGAAGGGGCCTCACAAGGGCAGAGCAAGAGGAGATAATTAAACCTTGACTGAACATTCTTGCTTTAGCCTGTGTTATTAATGAGGGAAAAGGTTGTGCTTTTTCTCTGGCTCTCTTGCTCTCTTTCTTTCTCTTTCTTTCTCTCATTCTGTCTCTTTCTCTTTCCCTCTCTCTCTCTTTCTCCTTCTGTCTCTCTCTCTTTCTCTCTCTTTTATAGAATCATAGAAACATAGAATCATAGAATAGCTCAGGTTGGAAAAGACCTTAAAGATCATCGAGTCCAACCACAACCAAACCATACTACCCTAACAACCCTCCGCTAAATTATATCCCTGAGCACCGCATCCAAACGATTTTTAAACACATTTTTTTATCTCTCCCTTCCCCCTTCCCTCT
>JAOWBP010049818.1:8953-19804 GCA_028571105.1 Tragopan temminckii
ATCATCAACGTGCCAGGATAAGGAAGAAAACTCATCTCCTGTCAGGTTGTTAGCTCTCCGTATCTTTCAGTACCAAGCAAAGGAACAGTTTCAAGAAAATAAAAAGAGAAAGGCTCACTGCACAAAATTACAGCGTATGTCAGGCTGGAAGGAACCTGTGTAGACTATTTTCTTAGTGATTCTATGATTCTCCTTAATGATTTTAAGATTCTATTCAGGTTGGATGTTAAGAAACACAGGCTGCCCGGGGGGCGGTGGGGTCACTGTCCCTGGAGATGTTCCAAAATCACGGAGATGTGGCACTGAGGGATGTGGTCAGTTGGGCATGATGGGGATGGATTGGTTGGTCTTAGTTGATCTTAGAGGTTTTTTCCAACCATAATGTTTACATGACTCTACCATTTGATCCAACCTCCTTGCTCAAGCAGGTTGGTCAGGAGCCTAGGGTTGTGCCCTGTTGGACTTTGACTGCCACCAGTATTTCCCATCAGTCGTCTCGTCCCGCTTTCCAAGGTGCTTCCCACCAGCTCGCTGTGCTGGAAGCAGCGGAGCAGATCCAAAATGATCAAAAGCAAATTAGGGATTCCTGGCAGTGATCTCACAGGAAGGCGGAACGAACTTTAAGTAATTATGTTGTTACAGTTTATTGGGTATGTATTAGTTTAAAACTGATTATTAAACCCCACAGAAGATACTTAAAATAATTATTCTCATTTGGAGAGACAAGCTTGAAATAACAATTCAGACTTGCAGAATAGCATTAGCTATAATGCAAATGCTCGATGACCCTGGGACTAAAGAAGTACACATTGCTGCTGTCCCAGCAGAATGGTGAGGTAAGGTCTGGACCCCAAAATCCCAATACACTGAGTTCAATGGACCTCAAAATCCCAACACGCTGAGCCCAAAGGCAGCAGGTGGGATGCTCTCCATGCAGAACTGTGGCACTGCTGCTGGGCACTGCAGCCAAGGTTGGACATTCATGTTGTCCCCACCTCTGCGGGATGGTCAGGTACAACCTGAGCCCTATCCTCAGAGCTCTTCTGTCCCAGAGTCCCGCAGAGCAGGCTGATGAGTGCCCCAGGGGTCTCTTTTCTGCTCACCCACCAATCTCCCCTCCTGGGGTTTTCTGCAGAACAATTATTCAACAGAAACATGGAAAAAGCAAACACACTTCTGGCTTGAATTTCAATAGACGGAGGAATCTCTATTATCAGAAACAGTGCAGCACTGAGAATAGGGACCCGGTGAAACCATTCCCTCTGCTGCTGATTTATCTTCTTTGCACACATGCAAATAAAACGCCCATGCTCAGCCTGCTTTGCAGCACAGGGTGCAGGCAGAATGGGAAGGAGGTCACACTCACTGTTCCAAATTGGTTTATGTATCTTGCTAAATCAGATTACAGGCGCCAGACAAGAGATTTAAAATAAATTGAATATCAAAAATTTAAATACATCTTATGAAACTTCCAGCTCCTACATGAGCACAGCTTTCAAAATAATGAAGGGATGTTAAATATGCATCTTGGGATATTTCTGCCAGCTATAACCTTTAACAGCCCTCCGCACCGTGCTGAGAAACTGAACTCATGCATATTCTCTGTGCACGTCCCTGCTATCCTAAGTGCCGCGAGTATCGCTGATTCATGTTCAGCCAAGTGCCCCTTTCTCCATGCCTGGGAAGCTGTCCAGTGAGACCCATCAAACGCTGTGTGCTTCCAAGCCTTCTGAAAGAGGAAACCCCCAAAACAATGATTATGTCCAAGAGAATCCCAAGGGCTGCCCACCAGTCTTTGCGCTTGCAGCATAAAAGCTCAGGGCCTATTTCTGGGGTTTCACAGCTCATCTTTTTTATGCTTAATAAAACTGGGGAAGGTATTTTGAAAAATATGTTAAAAAAATACACCTGGGAGCGAGCTTAGGGGAAGGCTTCACTATGTTTATTGTGATTAAATAGTAAAAAGGCAGATGATACACAGAAAGAGTATTCGCTATCACTTCAAGAAGTCTCTCAACACCTTCATGGCAAGACGTCAACAACTCTCGTGCTGGAGAAGAAAGGGGGAAAATCATTCAAGGAAAGGCTTTTCTTGAGACACAGCAGCTCTCATTGAGACCCCACAGAGCCCGCTGCAGGGGCAGAAGACCAGTACAACATTATTCTAAATACTGGAAGAAAATCAAAGCTGGACTGACTGTCAGATCAAAAAGTCAGAAGAAGGAATTTCAGCACAAAAATGTGATTTTGCTTGTAACCAATGGAAGAAACAGGAACATCCGGAGGACCACACATCCTGCCCATTGACTGCCCCTACAAAGCATCAATTCCTCTCTTTTGGCCATAGGAAAAGCCAGAGAGAGCATTTCATCCGCAGATATCTGCACTGAAGAAAGAAAAACGTGGTGAGCTGACTCACACTCCTATGCTTCAGCCTGTGCTGCGGTATTTGACAGCACTGCCCAACATTTTCATCTGAAGACTATCACCAAGCAGAATTAATGATGTCCCTACAGCTCTGGGGAGTTCTTTTATCAATAATTCACACGGAGCTGTGCCATTTAATGGAGGTGTTTCTAATATGTTCCACCACGATTATTCTCAGCATGAAATAACACAGGACAGAATTTAGAATTAAGTATTGTTGACAATGGTAGCCAGCACCAGCGCATCTCTTGAGATAGCGAACGAGGACTGATGAGTAAATTCATTATAAAACCTGACTGCTTGGTTACAGGACTTAACCAACATTTTAAATGTGCTAAAAGCAAAGTGAGAATGATGCAACCAGAACCAAGATGGCACAGTGTCGAAGTCTGTGTTGGAGGAGAGTGACCCGAGGGCATCAGAGGGATGGTGGAAACCAAAGCACTGTGAGCTGCCAGCACGCAGTTCAGCAAAGAGTAAGATGGAGATCAAAGGGAAAGAACATTAAGTATTTTCTCTGGCATTAGAACAATTACACTGTCGCTGGCTCATAAATCTACTCCTAAGTCCTGGGCTTGCAAAGGCTGTTGACCCATTGGAAGGAGACCAGAAAACCACAGCAAAAAATAACTAAAAGTTGGAAAATCTTTACATAAGAAGTTCAGAATGGTCAGTGTTTCTCTGGTTGATGCAACCTTCGAAGGATCACATTGGTTCGAGACAATGGGGACCACCTGGAGGAGGAAAAACAGGTCAGGTTCATCCTCTCTGTAGGCGGACTTCCAAACCCCCTGGGGCATTGTGCTGAAAGCAAATGGTGCAATCACTTTTCTTCCATCTCAGTGTAATCCCCAAAGGTGTTCTGAACAAGAGAAAGACAGTCTTGCAATCAGGGAAAAAAGAAAAACAGCTGGACCAAAAGCTAAACCTTCTCAAGAGTGAGTGAACAGTACAACAGATGTACCTGTGATATACAATATACTCCTAAGCTCTAGACCACGATTGGAAAAGGAACAATTTCAAGGAAAGAAAACCACAATTATTTCATTTTTCTTCCTTGAAAAATCTTCATTTTTACTCTAATGCTTTGATCTGGACGTCTACCTGTGCAGCCTGCTGTAGGGAGCCTGCTTTGTAGGGTGGTTGGACTTGGTCTCTAGAGCTGCCTTCCAACCCCTACAATTCTGTGATTCTGTGATCTTCCTGGTAAAGAGAATCTACCTGCAGGAAGATTTTGGTCTCTGCCTTCAAATTCCTGAAAATTCTAACAGCAAATACACAGTCTGAGTCAGATCTCTGGGATATTAACAGGGACACTTAGATGTTGCAACCTAATGTCCAGTCCATAGCTGGGTAAAAGATGCCATAGCAGTCCAAGAAAAGTGTCTTTGTAATTAGCCATTAAGCCCAACGACTGCTGTTCACTAAAGCCCATGAAAGGCTATTTCTAATGATATTGACGTTATTCTGCCTGCATTTCAGCCTGCATGTTTTCTATTAAGATTATTTATGCGTTCCTTAAAGAAAGGCCTCACAGCCCCTATTTGCCATTCCATGACGGCTGCATTAACTTTATCTAATGGGACATTTTAGCTATTAAACATGGAACAATTCCAGTTTAAGCATACTTCAGAAAGTTAGACATTAATTACGGCAACAATCTTAGGAGAATTAGAGACAACTAATTAATGGGCTGCCTCATTGTCTGTCAGAAGTGATTTCTTCTGATAGGAAATGGAGCTTAAGACCAACTTTACAAATGCAAAATAATCATGCATCAGAAAACACATCCTTCCAGAAAATTTGGCAATAATTTCTGCTGGGAGTAAAAGCTACTCAGAAAAGCACCTCCAAGCTGTGCTGTGTTCTGATCCCTGTATCTAATTCCACTTCTCACTTCTCATTAAACTTGTCCACTTTCCCACAGCAGGGCTTTTTGTTGGTTGGTTGTTACTGTAATAGTTGTATGGCTGGTTGTTGTGATGTTATATTTTGGACCCCAAACTATATTATTTTGAAATTCTGTTCTTTAATTTTGGAACTCAGAGGGTTTTGATGGGAAATATATACACATCTATTTGGGAGAAAGAAAGAAAAAAGAAGAAAGACAATGACAGAAATGTATCCTTAAAACACTGGCGGTTTGGAAGACCAAAGATGGTCTGAGCAATGCTCCTATAGTTCCTACAGTTCTGACCTCAGGGCCATAGAGAGGTGCAGAGCTCAAGAAGAAACAACCACAGCGAGCAGATTCTTCCCTTCTGCTCAGATCCAACAGAGCATTTCCCTACATTGCCATAAATATCCCTTCCACCCCTCCCTCATCCTTCAATTTATCAACTCCCAGTCCTATGTGACAGTGAGTATGACACATAGCTCAGATCCAGAGCCCATATATCAGTAAGCATCAAGCCAAAGAATTCAGGAAGGGCTTTCTGGAGTAATTTGAGGGTTAGAAAATCAGGCTTTTAGCACAAGACAAAAGAGCTCCGTTTGTGGTTTTCATCTGGTGGCTCCTGAAGACAGAGGTGTAATGGGCTGCCATTACAATTCCAGGAGAATGCTGGCTGGCACGGACAGACAGACAGCTGTGTTACAGATCTGAGCAGCCATAGAGCACTGGGTTGCACACAGATTATTCTAATCCTTTCATTAGCTTAAATCCTGCTTTTCTCCAGCATAGCTGATACTGTTATCAGGAGAAAGGAGTCAGCGGTGCAGGAGCACTCTCATCCCTTGCTGCCAAGGAGATGGAGCTGGGAATAATCCCCTTTGTCAAATGTGGATGAATGGTGCACGATTGGCACCGTTGGCCTTTCTGTTAATCACACCAGAGTGGATGGAGATGCTCTGTGCACACACAGCAGCTTTGGAAAGGAGAAGCAAAAGTCTCAGAAGACATTTCTTAATTAGGAAGGTTTCATTTCTACAGATTAACATTTTTATTATACTCATTAATCATCCCTTCCCATGTCCTACCAGCACACAGCTATGCGGGCACATGGAGCATCACCCTCCATTGCAGGGTGCAGGCAGCTCCCACTCATCTCTTGGAGTCCTCCAGGAGATGCCAGCTCCCACCTGAGCTGAGAAGTCTCCCTGTCACCTAAGTGCTGCTGTCCAGCAGCCTGAGACCACCCCTTGGCCCAATGGAGTGATAGGCACTGAAGCCCAGGGAATCTGTCCCATGTCTTACAAGAGGTGGCTGAGGGAACTTGGATGGTTCAGGCTGGAGAAGAGCAGGCTCAGAGGAAATCTTATTGCTCTCTCCATCTCCTTGAAGGGAGGCTGTAGTGAGGTGGGGGTCTGCCTCTGCTCCCATGTAACAGGAACAGGAGAAGAGGTGATGGTTTTTAGTTGCCCCAGGGGAGGTTCAGGTTGGATACAAGGAAAAATTTCTTCTCCAAAGGAACAGTGATGCATTGGAATAGGCTGTCCTGGGAGTAGTGTGGTTACCATTCCTGGAGGCGTTCCAGAACCGTGGAGATGTGGCACTGAAGGACATGGGCAGTGGGCATGATAAGGGGGGGTTGGGGTTGGACTTGGTTGATCTTAAATATATTTCCCAGCCTTAATGATTCTATTCTATGATTCTACGCCGAGGATCAACCCCACAGACTCCTGTCCTACCTACTCCACGGGGTCAGTCTCTATGGGGGTGAGGAACCTGAGCACAGAGTGGGCTCAGCGAAAACAAAGATAACTGACTGGCAGTCAGCCATAGGTCATATGGAATGAGGATTACTCCATATGTTGATAGTCCTGACAACATAAACAAGGGTTGAAATGTCCTCTTGTTGGCTCAGACAGATTCTGAGGTATAACAATATGCTAAAAAATTACTCTTGGCCCAATGTCTCCAACCCCTGTACCCAATCCCAATTGTTCAGCTCTGTCACAGTGAGTCAGGGTCACTGCATGCCCCTGATGCTCCTCCTGATCCAGATGGCTGCTTTTTGGCAGCGACCCTATATCCAGGACCCAGTGTGAGCACAAAGCATTCAAATACAAGCAAATCATTGCCCTACTATATTTTTCCTGCTAAATTGGAACTGTCCTGTCAGAAAGGCAGAATAGTGGCTTTTGCACAGCCACCAACACAACAGACAACCCATCAGTCTCTCACGTTCTTACGCAGTGACCTGCTTCCTGATCCAGAGAAGGGAGGGGATCCACAGTGCACTGCAGCTCACCATCCCCAAAAGCCACACATGGTCAAAGGAAGGGAGCACCTGGGCATGCAGTAGAGAGGCGTTCTGAGAGGCTGAAGCAGAGCAGGGGGACCTGGAAGCACAGAGCTAAAGACAGCCAGGAGTCAGGATTTGTTAGAGTGATGCTTCCTCTGGGCACAGAAGGAAGATTATGGCAGGATTTACAGTCATGTGCAGTACGGAAACTGCCATCCATCACACTGATGTCTCTAAGAGGGTTCCCATAATTAGAGATCTCATTTTGGAGCTTCATGCCCATCCAGTTTCTGACAGAGCATTTATACGGCCCTCCCTCTCCTCGACTCCAACTGAACACATGATTTTTCTTCATCTATGACTACCAGCAAGACGTGCTCACTGGAAGCTGTTGGCCAGCAGCCAGAAGTCACACCAGAAGTGGCTGCTTTTCAGTGCTCCATGAGATAAGAGGTTTGTGAATACCTAAGGCCTGTTCAGGAGGATGCACGACACTCACTTTCCCCCAGTGTCTCCCCAGTTCTGTAGAACTGAACTGGATTCAGCCTGGAGACATCCCAGCAGCAGTCCAACTTGTGGCCCTTGCACTAACCAACAAATGTCTGTTGCACATCCATCATCCCACTGCCATGGACATCCATCAAAGTCAGCAATGGTCCCAGCAGCTTTTTTCCCATCCCATCCATGGGGCAGTGAGCAGCTGCACCCCCTCTCTAAGCAATTGTTCTTGGTTGCATTTCTTTTGCCCCAGAGCTATTATATGATATCAATTTGCATTGCAGAAGGCTTCTGTCTAATAAGGCATCTAATTATACGATTGAATTGCTTTGTATCTTTCAGGAATCATCACGACCTAGGTGGAGCTCAGAAAGTAGCCAAAGACCCTGAACAAGCCACGTGGAGTGGCAAATGCTCATTGAAAAATCATGCTGACCATGTGCTGTGGTCGCATAGGGGTGCTCAGCTGCCACAGTGACACAAAGCAAGATGCAAAAGGCACCACAGCTGAACTGATGGCATCAGTGGCATAACTTCAAAGCAAATGCATTTCTGATCCATCTCACTGTGGATGGCCATCTGTGGCTCAGAAAGAAGCCTACAATATTCCCTGAGACCCAGGTGCTTCATTACTAGTATTTTTCCCCCAGAAGATCCAAGTTCCTTCTCCCAATTGCTCTGTCTTTCATGAATGGACATGAAAAAAGAGCAGCATGGAGGAAATGAGCTCTACCTGGCTTTGGGCATCCCCACAGCAGGGAGGTCCCTCCCAGAGCTCACCGATTTGCTGGAGGTTACTGACAGAGATCTCAAGCTCCGCAAATCACAGGGAGCTATTCTGTTAGATGCATGGAGCTGTGGGATGAGATGTCTGGTTACCTTTTAGGCTTCCAAAGACAGATGACTTAAACATTAACCCCATTTCCCCACTAAGCAGACAAGTGAGAACGCCAGATCCTCTCTTCACATCCCTTCTGTAACTCGGGCAATGATGGCTTCGGGAGACCAACTGTTCTGCAGAACGAAGTCCCACCACAGAGCTCAGGGCTGGCATAAGTGCTGGCAGGAGATAATCAAATTGTACTCAAGCAGATGCAATAACAGAGAAGATAAATGGGTGGGAGCTAGGAGGGAAGCAGCAAAAATGAATAGGGACTGCAAGACCCAATAGATTAAACAAGATAAAAAGCAATAAATATGTACATTTCTAGCAAACCATGATTAATGGGAAACAGAGGATGTTGCAAGGAGTAGTTTATCAGAGCCAGAGGGAGGAGCTGAGAGTAACAGAACTAGTGAGAGGGTACAATGGCCCTGCGTTGTCTGGATGAGTGACCAGAAGATGGGTTTTATAATGGTTCCATCCAGGGAAGCACAAGAGACTGCTTGAGGTGTTCACAGAGTGTGACCCCCTGGGCTCTAAGCTCATTTTCCTTGGGGAAATGTAGGGATGGGGGGGGGGAGGGAAGCAAACTGCATGTGCACCAGGAAGACATCCTGATGGCCAGGAGAACTCTAGCTCTGAGGCTGCAGGGATCCAACCTGTTAGCCTGGGCTTATGGCAGAGTGGAGGATGAGGAAGGTCCCACATGAAGGCTTTGTTTCTACAGTGCTGACTTCACTAAAATGCTGTGGCCAAGTTGCAGTGCTCAGGTTTTCTTCACCAGTGCTGCTGCAGACGGTCTGTTCATGCCCTGTGATGGTACCAACAGCTTGTGGCATGAGCCCTACCTGTTATTCCTGGGAGCACAGCAAGCCTTCTCTGTGTCACCGTAATCTATTCACAACACTCTACGGCCTTGCAATAATCCCATCTAGGCTGTGCTCTTAATTAAATCAATTTTGCTAAGTAATTGAATTAAAAGAGCCATTTATAGTGAGGCTGGATGTTTCAGGTCTTTGTGCATCCTTTGAGAGAGCAAAGCTTCAGGGCCTTCAGGCAGGACCTGACTGTGACAGGGATGTCCCTGTAGCTCCCTGGGGCAGGAGGGCTCTTGTTGTGCTCTATGTACCATGCTCCAGCACAGCAGCCTCCTGGGTTCAGCTGGGTCACCCCAATCTGGAGCAAGAGAGCCCATCTCTGGTGTGATAACCACCACAAGGACGATGTTTTGGGAAGCAGTTAGTGTAGGAACTGTCATTTCCCCACCATGCCTTGCCAGATAAAGACAAAAGGAAAGCCCCAGCTTTGTCTCAATGTGGATTTCAGCTCCTTAATTACAGGCACTGTGACACCAGGGAAACGTTTCATTCTAGAATGAATAAAAGATTTGATTATTTTCTTTTTTTACCTGAAGCACTTCAGAGATCTGCTTGTTTTTTAAATAAACACACCAGCATTGGCTATGAACAATAACGTCTGCTGTCATTAGTGCAATAAGGATAAGATTAGCATTCAGAGGGGCAATTTCCAATTTGCCTACAGGTAGCATTTAAAACCTCTCCATTGGGTCTTTCTCATTCTCCAGGCTGCTCTCCTACCTAGCTCAGGCAATAAAGAGCAGGAGTAACAAAAAGATAGAAATAACCATGTTTAGATTGCTTTATATTTACAAGAAGCAATCAAAAGGGCTGGGTTCCTATAGACAGAGGCTAGCACAAAGCCTCTCCCTCAGCCTTCAAGCATTGATTGAAAAAGAAGTCCTTGCATTTATGGACTTTTCACACCAGAGACACCATGGTACACCACAGCCAAGGGAGAAACCAAACCTCATCTTGTGGTTCTTGGGGCTGAGTTTTACTATAGACTGATTGGGCTTTGATGGGGAGGACTTAGCAGGAGTACAGGATGTTTTTTCCACACAAAATGGGGACCGAAGTGAGCCAGCATACTTGAGAATTGAAAAATCTTTGTGACAGCCCATCTCCAGCAAGAGACGGAGAGATTAGTGCTGGCTTTATCCTTTGGGATTATCCCTGCTTGTGTTTTCTTTAATTTACTCACTGTTACAGATAGGTGCTTTGAACATCCACGTAAATAAGTGATTCAATTGCATAAATTCTCCATCAGATTTAATTCTCACATATTAAAGAATTACCTTGTAATACCATTTATGCCTGCGTCTCATTAAATAGACCTGCAGAAGATTTCTTTTCTCTCAGTTTTACATTTAAGATGCGTGTTAGCAACACAAAACAATGAATTAAGCACTAACAAGAAGTAAAACCTAGTGGAAACCAAGTGCCCAAGTCACTGTTTGGTACACACACTTGGGGTGGACTTTTGGCTGTGCTCTCCTCCATGGCAAAGGCACAACTCAGTAGTCTCCCTCTGTTCTTTGCCTGCAATGACCACTGACGTTCATGCCTTCCTTCCTGCTCTGCATCATCTGATGGTTTCCTCACCGTCTCACAGACCAGTAAAAACACACTTTCTTAATGTTGTATCAAAAGCAGAGAATTGTCTCGATCTTAGGATTCATTAAGCAATGTGTTTACAAAGCTGGTCCATGTGGTAGAGGCTCATGGCTGCACAAATACAGCTAGAAGACATCTGTTTTTTTTAAGGTTAGTTGGCAATTGTTCACATTAGAATAAAGTCGTGTTCCTGTGGGATTCACAGTGGATCCCAAGCTGGAAGGGACTCATGATGACCCATAAGCCCAACTGCTGACCCCACACAACACCACCCAAATCCTATGTCATGCCCACTGTCCTGGGGAGCTGTGCCAGTGCTTGACCACCATCTGGTGCAGAACCTTTTCCTAATATCCAAGCTAAATGACAGAATTTGGTGTGA
>JAOWBP010049936.1:0-19797 GCA_028571105.1 Tragopan temminckii
CAAGATACAGCATTCCTTCCAACAATATTTCAATAACTTTCTCATAAACAACCTGAAGAAGGAGTATTCACATTTGGCTTATAATGTAAAACTATATGCTTAGGGTAGTTCATTCTAAGCGGTCCAGAGTGGAATGGGAAAAGTGACATCAAGTGGGATTCTGCTGTGATCTGATTCTGGAGTTTATTTGTGATGAGCCAAGGTTATTGCATGTGTAGCATTGCTGAACTAAGAATGTGCAAACATACTGTAGGATGGACTTGCAGTCTGTACAGAAGAAGATGGGAGAATTTGAAATAATTGGCTGGAAAATTACAATTCCAGCATTCTGTAATTGGCAAATAAAAGATTCTTCTCTGAGGAAGATGTAAGCATCTGTAGGAGGGAAAAAAAAATGTAGAAGAAAGTAGGGGGAAATGAGTTTCAGAAAGGTTTCCAAGTGAAAACTTTGGTAAGAATATTCAGAAAGTGAGGTGGAATTTTAATGGATTCTGGCAAAGATCTGGCATAATGCTATCAACAAAAAGATCTGTAAGGTGGTAGAACTGAGCCTTCTGTTCTGCTGTGTAGGATCTGGCGCTCCACTTTTTAATGAGAGTGCGTGGCAGCTGGAGATGCAAAGGGGAGCACTAAAACTGGGAGTGGAAGTGGTGAGAAAATACTTGCATCCCCACTGTAGTTTGAAGTTGAGAGGATTGAAGGGAGGCTTCAAATTCATGAAGAGCTCCTGTGGAGGAGAAGAGTGTTATTTTTTTCTCAGATACAGACAGGACAAGAAGCAATTGGCTTAAATGTCAGCATGGAGATTTAATTTAGATTTTACAGAAGACCTTTCTGGCCCAGGGGCTGTCAGGCAATCCAGACATCTGGAGTGACTGTGGAAGCCCCATCACTAGGGCCTTCCTTGAAAACTTCTGTATCTGCTGGAAGGATCTTAGTCGCACTGCAACTTGCTGTGGTGTAGGACCAATGCACAGAGGTGGACAAATCGATCTCATCTGGTTCCGCTTATACCCAGTTTCCTTTATTAGATCATATTTACTATCTTTAAGGAAATCTGAATTGCTATAGGAGCAGCCAAAAAATTTATTTCAGAGCCAGGAATTGTAAGCTTGATGTCTGTTGTTTAAGGTAAATAACTGAAGCCATTTTTAACAGTTGAGATAATAGTAGGTGGTATTAATGATGCCTCATTTCAAAAACAGTAGGTTAATAAGATGAATAGGATGTACTCAATTCTTCTTCTGAAAACCTTTTGATGTAAGGTAGCTTCATACTCTGTCTATTCCACTTACAAACATGACACTTTATACTGAAGTACTGTGCTGTCGGTGTTAATAATTCTTTAGAGGGCGTTTTAAAAAGCATTTCTTTATGTGACATCACTGTAAATGAAAGAGTTCCAAAGAGTAGTTTGCATAATATGGTACTTGAATCTCACTTTCATTTTCTGAAATAATTAATTTAAACACATATTTTAATATATTCATTTATAAATAACTGTCCTTGGGCAAATACGGTAGAATGACTTACGTGGAAACATTTTAACATTTATAATTACTGGATCTAGTTCTATTTTCCTTTGTACACAGGATTAGTTTGCTGAATAAGTATTTTTAGAAACTTTCTGTGAATTGAAAATGGCTCTGCTGGCTATTAGCAAAATAATAATGGTTTGCTGAAAGGATTTTCTAAGCCTGTTTGATGAAGAAGAGCACAGTGCTGGAGTTAGCAAGGCCTGCAAAAAGACTTAAGTCTTGATGAACCTTTAAAATGATTATGGTTACGGGACTACATAAATGCACAACATGAATTCATGGGATTAGGTATTGTTTAGTGCTTCTTAGATTTGAAAGCAGTGAGTTGTGGTATAGAATTGAATTTTGAGCTTATTATTGATTCTTCAAACCCAAAAAATCTTCATATGCTAAATTAATCCTTAGGGAAAGTACCTGAAGGGTGGATCGGAACTTCGCTGTAACCATAAACTGTTTGCAAATGAGCATAAACCAGTATGCCCTTTCCATTGTAATACACTGCTTTTTATACTTGCGGTCTTATAGAGATGGGAATTCTTTCCATAACGAGAAACATCCTTAACCTAAAGTCACAGCAGATTCATGTTTTGCTCTTTGCTTCCTATTGTGCAGTACATAAAAAGTCTGTTCCTTGGATCTAGCAACAGGATGACCTTTTCTGGGCTCGTCTTTTTTCCTCTTTTTTGATTTGTTCAAGGGAAATTACAGACAACTGGTATTTGGTTTCCAAAAAGGATACATAAAAACTTGACCTTTTGGAATGGTTATTTTTTGGGATGTGTACACTGTATTTTAAGTATGTCTTAGCTATTGTTTGCTAGACTATGTCTAGTTTAAATAACCCTTCATTTTATTCACTGCAGTGCTAGGATGAGAAGTATAACTCCTCTCCTTTTTTTTTTCTCAAGACAGACATTGCACACAGCTGAAAGCACTTTTTCTTCAGACAATTTTGAAAGAAAGTGGCATGGAATAGGCACTGATATCTTAGTAACTTTCTGTAGAGTCTATTTTGCAGTGCAAATAGCATGTTAGTCTATGACCGTCTTTTTAATATCTCATTTTCTTCCTGAATGCACTCTTGGGTCAGAGCACTTCCACTTAGCAGGCTGGGAAATGAGGCACAGGGAAGGCAAGTGGCCAGGGTTATTTAGGAAGTTCATGGTGAAGAGAATGAGTGAATCTAGACTGTAAAACTACTACTGCTGTCATGAGCATGGTTATTCCTGCTTTTTGGTTTCCAATGGCATCCTTTGTTAGCTTCTTAAAGTCACCATATCTGCTGCAAAAATGAAATGGTGAGTTTATTTCACTTCAAAAGTAAAATAGTTTAATGACTGTGACCGGCTGTTCCGGTGAAATCAGCTGATTTGGAAATCAATCAGGTAGGTCATTCAACATGTAAATGAGAAATTTCTTTCCAGCTATGTAAATACCTCGTTTTATCTGAAGAGATCTGTACCACCAGTAGTTAAAATGAGAAAAGTTACAGAGAAAGCACTCTGTGCAAATTAAAGCCACTAATCAGAGTTACATTGAATTATCACTGTGTACAATTCAGTCTGAAAATGAGAATTTAGGAATTTTGAGGATAATTGAATTCTGTTGCTAACTAGTATGCCCATAGTCCAGTTGGATTTGTGTATTCATTAAATCCATTTAGTCTACTTCTGTTGATTAGATATGGCAATAAAATACCTCAGGAATACGACTGACTGAATTGCATGGCTCATAGAGAATGTCTGTTTTTGCAGGGCTGTCCCTTAACATACTTGTTTTTACCCCAGAAGTTTGTCAAATGCAATGCAGCCATAAATTAATTAATGCAACTAGCATTGATGTTTTGATTTTTTTTTTATATTGCCATCAGTTTTCCCTGAAATCTCACATAGCAGAGGACATTTTAATGCTTTTGTTGTAGCTATTTGATGTTATTTGCATCAGTGTTTAACAGCATAGAAGCAGAAGAGGAGTCAGAGCTGAGTGATGAGTAAGCAGAATAGGAGTTTCAGATTAGATAATTGGAAAAACAGTGTCACTAACAAGCTGCCAAGAAAGATTGTGGAATCACTGTTCTTCGAGATTTTGAATGCTCATCTTGCCAGAGTAACTCATGAATTGTTATAATGCTGCTAGTGATTATGCTTCAACCGAAAGAAGAAAACTAAAATCTAGGATGTGAAGGATGCAAACCTAGGTACAACTGTGCTATTGATAAAATTATAGCTACCCTTTCATCTGCATCAGAAGGATCTTTGAAAAGGCTTTTGTATTCATCTGCTTATGGCAAAAACGTTCTCCTCCTCTTCAGCTATCCTAATCTATCAGTTTCTCAAGAATGTTTGTTACAAAGAGAAAGTACACCTGTCTTATTTCCTACCATCTAATGTTTTTTTCAAAGTAGGGCTTTTAGAAGAGCATAGAAAAGGCAGTGCTTATTATTTTGAATGCAAGTCTAGATTAATCAAACAAAATGCATTCAAATGAGACATTTGTTTTTAAGAAGAACTTTACAAGTTATGCATTTTCTCACAGAAGATTCTTTGGAACATTTTTATTCTCTTCAAAATGTACTTATCAGAGAAGTTCTGATCAACAGCAAAACATGACTGTATACTCAGGCAAATATTTCTCTGTGACATGTTTCTAAATGGTCATGGTATATCGTCCTGTCCTGTCTTGTCCTATCCTATCCCATCCCATCCAGCATGTTCTTGAATTATATGAGTTAGAAATTGGTGAGTTAGAAATTTATACTATCGTAATATCTTGTTGTTCCTCACTGATGACAAATACTATTTTATACTTGAGATAAGTTCTATAATAGGATATGAATTAACTTTAAAATTAATTCTTTGAAATTGTTGAAAAAGAAATGAAAGATGTCTAGAAACCAAATTTCATCAATATTCTTGGACCTTATAATTATGGTAAAGCTTGAAATCAGTTTCATAGTCAGTCAGAGACTCACTGTATTTATCAGTCTCATGCTGAGACATTCAGGTTTTGATTTTTCCATAATTTTAAGTGAATATTTAGGCATATTCTTAAATCTGAATATTATAAATTAAATTTATGATAAAATGTTCAAGTATTATGTGATACTTGATACTATATGATACATATATAGAGATATGTCCATCTACATGTCTCCAAATGAATATTTTCCAGCTACTGAAGATCCATAGTTTTGCATGATTTTTAAGTCCAGTAATATTTTGAATATTTATATATATACACACAAAAACCATGTTGTTCCAATTTCTGCTATCCCGTGTTTGTTATTCCTTATCTGTGATGCAATCTGTGTGCTTTTTCATCTTTGCTGAGAAACAGATAAGGATGAGTTCCTTCACTCTTTATATAGTACCCATGTGTAAATAAAATCTTGGAGAATTTCTTTTTCTTGCCCTATCAGGTGAATGACAGGAATCTCCCCATACTTGTATGGGCTATGTGAAACTAGTTGTGGCTGGAGCGTGGGTTGCCATGCTGACTGCCACCTGTGGTAGCATACCCATACTCATGATTTTCTTTAACTGGAACTTTCTGTTTGTTCCAGTCTTGATACAGGAACAGCTGCAAATGGTGCGAGTTCGTGTCCTTTTCTGTCTACAAATCAGATTTTAAATATCATAATATCTTACTGCTTTTCTCCTTGTCCCCCCTTATTTTCTATTTTTCCTCTGCACCTTACTAGGAACTTTAAAATGCTGAGCAGAAAGAAGCAGCATTTTGTTTTCACATGCAAGTGCTCAGCTGCCAAACTCAGCAGCACTTCATGGGTAGCTAAACATTTTAAAACTTTCATTCTTGTTTACAGAACTAATTAAGAATCTTCATAGTTTTAATCATCATAGTTCCAGTCGTACGTGACAGAGTATCAAAATTTCAGCTACTGCCTTGTGAATGAGAGTGCTTTACTGAACAAATGGCTAAAAGCAGAGGTGAAGAAAATTTCTAACCTTAAAAAAAAAGTGTATAAAATACTCATTCCTTTATGTTCTGTATCAACTACGTCTTTTAAATAAACATTTGTGCATTTGTAGCATACATTATTCTGCTCAATTAACTACTTCTTCCAAGCAGTTCTATTTGTTTAAAATGATGTCTGGCTTCCCATTAAAAAATGTGCATTTGCCAATAGCTCTGTAGGCATGCAGTACAGTAATGAGGTCCATATGGTAGGACTGCTCTAACAACATTGTTTTCTTTCATTTTTGTTATTTTAGGAAGAAAATGAGCTAAATACAGTAATTTTATCATTTAGCAACTCAGTATTTTTACACTTTAAATTTTTTTGTGGTGTTATCAAGTTGCTGGTGAGACATGGGAGCCATAGTAGTTCTTTCTGTCTGTAAATATACAAAGATACTGGTTTTGGTACAAGTTGGTCCTGAAGCAAAGCAGAAACCATCAGCTTCATTTTGAAATGGAAGGCTAAAAAATTAATTTCTAACCATCTGGATATTCAAAATAGGCTTTCCTTTATTCTTCACTCGCATACGTCTCAGTCATCCCCTTGGTATGATATACAGGGAACCCATTGGTGCAGTTGCCTACTGAAAGATTCAGAGCATGGCTACAAAAAAGGGCCTCTGGAATATACAGCGTATAAGTTAAGAGAATACTGAACTGTTTTGATTTTAATGGTCTGAGTGCTGCTTTAGATTTCTAAAGACAATGTTAAAATGCAAGTTGAGAAAAAAACACATGAAAGGTATTACAAAATGAGGTGGTTGTTGTGTCATAGACCTTAAATCAAGAGTGTTTATTAGTAAGCTGCCAGAAATATTTGTATACCCTTTACTATTTCAAAGGGTTTTATGAGCAGTGTGTCACAGTGCCAGTGTCATTAACATTCAAATGCCAGGTTCTAATGTTTTAAGCTTTCCAGATAAACAATAAGGAGAAAAACACGAAGAAAATGAAACTGAGATATTTTCTAATAAAACATTTTTGTAAGCGTTTTGTCTTCTCAAGACGCTGTGACATCCTGTTCAGTTGAAGGAGCACACGACTTTAATTGCATTACTCATTCACTTTAAATATTTAATAATGCTTTTATTAGTTGCACTGAACCAGTGGAGTAAGATCTGTAATATCTACTGCTGGTCATCATTTTTATTCATCATGGTTTAATAAGCATTATAATTACAGATTGAGGAAGAAATATGAGTTAGCTTTGTGGTTTTGCTTGGGACTTCTGTGCACGCTGGTATGATTGTAAGGGATTATACAAGCTCTGTGAGCATAACTGATCATACTCACATATACTGATGCAGGCTTTCCAATACTAACACATTATTCTTCATATTTAAGTAACGGCAGGAACGATGCTGTATAAAATGATGAGTCCTGACACTGTTAGCTCCATCTGGTTTAGTAGTAAAGTATGAAAATTTGAAGGCCAAGTGGGCTTTTTCTTGGCAGGTGTTCTGATGCATGCTTTATCAGTGAAATTAGACTTCAACTATTTATACCAACCATTTCCCATATCTGTCTCCAGCTTGCACAAATAGCAAAGTTATTTTATGAATAGCCAGCTAGGGGAGCTTTCATTTCGAGATTTCATCAGAGCTCAAGCTGAAAGAATGTTTGTAGACGACATGAACTCTCCAGGCTCAGTCCTCAAGTAAATACTGATGATGATCACTTGGTATAAATTTCTCCCTTTCAATATTAAAAATATGATATCAGTATTTGCATGCTATTTGCATTCTTATGTTGTAACGGGAGGTATAGTAGGGAAGCCTAATATTTGGTGCACTTTTTAATGTTTTGTTAAAACATCATTTTTTCCCCATCAGCAACTTATGCGGGAACGACAGCAGATGGCCAGCCGCCCCTTTGCTTCTGTCGATGTAGCACTGGAAGTAGGAGCTGAGCAAACAGACTTTCTACGAGGGCCATTAGAGGTAGGAACAGTGGTGCTGACAAGGGACCATTGTGATTTGCATATTTATATTGCTAGTCTCATCTGCATCTGCTTTTGAAACCAAGCAGTGTCTGATTACCTGGAGCTGACAAGTCTCAGCTACATATGTTATGCCATTTTCAAGGTGCATAGTTTTAATAGCATGACATGAGCTGTAACAAAAGCCACTGGAGAATCTATTAGCCTCGGCTGGAGTGACAGTCAGCTCACCTGGCGCTCCTTCCGTGATGGATATGAGCTGGAGGAATGCAAGACGCAGGACGAAACAAACCTCATGCTAAGTCCTTCGAGTGCACACTGCCCCCTAGTTAACATCTATCTTAATTAGCAGAGATTGCAGCAAACAAATAAATAAAGCAGCTGTGAGTAGCATTTCAGTGTTTTATATGTACAGATTTAAAGAACGCTGAGTATACCGCATATTGTCATTTGTAGGTAATGGCTACATTACTGCATTCTTTTATTGTAATTGCAGACCATTGAAAAAGAAATAATAATATGCATGGCAATGTAATATTGGAACAGTGTAATAATGCATGAAATGGATTCTAGAAGTTTCACCTGAAAATAGAAGGAGAATTACAATATGTGGATAATAATGAATATCTAACCTAAGTTAGTCTTTTGGTAGATGCTAATCCTCTATTCCTTTTATTTACAGTACTGTGTTTACAGTTATTACTTTATCTTATTTATGGTGGGACCTGAGAATGAGGTGTGATAGCTATGAAATCTTTCAAGATTGTACTTTTCTTTTCATTGCTGCCAATTCCTCTTAAATTCAAAGCTTCTCTTACTTTTCTCAATAGCCTCTTTCAATTGAAGATTAAATATACTCCATCAAATCTCTAAGGTTCATAGAGAAGTGAGCAATGTGAAAAACAGATTCATAGCAAAAAAAAAAAAAAAAAAAAAGTATCAACTCTTGAGTACTTATCAAATTGAGGCTCTCTGTCCTTCCACTGCACAGGAAGCAATCAGAATTATTCTTGCTGATATATTTTAAATACTTGGATTAGATGGTGCATAAAAATGCCATATCTCTTTCGAGAAGCTTTGTTATTTTTGGACAAAAAAACTCATACCCATCATTCACTATACTTCTGTCTCCTTTTATCTGGGAACGGAAGATCTCTCCAGCTCACAGACTGAGGACAAAATACACTGCAGTTAAAAGTTAACTTTTTGGAATGCGTTTTCATTGTTTCAATGCTGATACCTGAGAACGTTTTCTTTGTTGTCTTTTCTGAGGGAGGCAATGAGTGGGAGCTGTGGCATCCAAACTAATTCTGTACATACTGATTATTTAATTAAACTTTAGAAGTAAACATCACAAGTTAATAGCCATGTATTCTTCTCTAATATCTTTTCTACAGCGCTAAAAGAAGGAGATGCTAAAATATTTTAATTTACAGTTTTTGTTAGCTATTTCTTCCTAGACTAAGCATTTTTCTAGTAATTGCTTAGTATTCAGTAAACATAGGATTGCTTTTTATAACTAATTAATATACAGTTATGCACCGAATAGAGGCCATTCAAAATATCCTTGAAATTTACAACGCAGTGATCTATATCAAAACAAAACATTGTGCTGAGCATTAAATGAATGTGATTCAGAATATTGATTGACTTTTCAAGTATATTCTGCAAGAAAGTGCCATATTGAGTTTCTAATCCAGGGTTATCCTGAATTTGCAAATGGACACTAGCAGCTGTAGTTGCCATTCTGTTTTTTAGTCTCAGATCTTGTTTGGGCTGAAGGGAATTTGGATCACACATGTATTTTCAGGATGCAGTGCTTAAGCAAAAGACATGCAGTAACTATAACTTAATCTTAAAATTGTTTTTATAATCCTTTGATATCCGATGTCCATTGAGATTACTTGAAGTTAGAGGTCTTTCAGGAAAAATGAGCAATATTCAATAACTCCCTTCCAAATGTTCCCCTGGCACTGTGGAGATCTTGCACTGACATACCAGGGTTTCCAGTTTTAACCAGGAGCACTGTGGCACTGTGGCTCCTCACGTCATTTCTTTTACGTTGTGTGTTACTCACCGATTCTTTGGATGTTACTAATATATTTTTATTGACACCGTGCTTTCAATCACGTTGTACTGATTCATGGGTCCTTTGACCAAAGCACAATGTCATTGAACTATTGCACACATCTGGCTTACGCGACACTGGTTTTGTACAGCTGCTGTTCCACATTAATATTGATTGTCTGTTACATGTCAATATTCATACGACTGCCTACATGGTAATTTCATTTGGCCACTTTGGTTATCTCTTCTTATTTCTTTTCTTTTTTTTTTTTTCTGAATATCTAGGACAATTGTTTTACTATAGAGTTTTATTTTGCAGTAGGAAGGTACGTTTTGACCAGTGTTTGGAAACTGTATTTGTAAAAACGTAATAAAATTATACTGTACTTAAAATATACCTATTTTAGGTAATTATATTACAACTGATAGTATTTGGGTCTACTTTGTGTGAGCTGCAATTTGCAACAGATTAAAATAAAATCTTGAAGACTACAGAGGAGCACTGAAATTTTAAGCTGTCTTGCTATTTTGGACTCTCAGGGAGCCAGCCTATCTTTCTTAATGTTTTGCCAACAAAATGACAGTATCCTTATAATAACTCCTTCAAAAAACAAAAACAACAACAACAAAAAAAACCCGTCATCTGCATCATATTCCTTCTGTTTCCTGCTGTCTGAGTGGGTTTTCAGGCTCTGGTCTTTGCTCTTCCCAATTTAACTAATATTATTCATCCATTCTTTACCTCTTCAGGCTGCCTTTCTGTGCAACTGTTTTATAATGTGACATTAACAAGTCTTGTGTTGTTATCCATTTTGTCATACTGGTCTTATATCAACACTTAAACATCTTATTGTCAGCTTAAACTTAGCACAGAAGAAATCAAACTTAGATTTTTCCCTTGCCCTCCTTCACTTTTAGCATCACGTGAACCACATATGCTAAAAATATTGATTTTTTTTTTTTTAATGTGATTATCCTAATTCTGAATATATGAAGCAGTACTTCTTGTGGCTTGGTATTTATGATACTAATTTTGTGCCCTAATTTGGAGAAAAACAATCTGTTTTGCCTATGGCAGCCCCAATCTGCACCTTAATCTACTTTCATTGGGATGCCATTTCCCTACTTACCCTAAAGTTTCGCTAGTTGAGGAGAGGCAAGGGAGTCAGGTGGGCAGAGAGCCTCCATATTCCAAGAGGAGAAGAGGAAGGGAGGAGTATAGTGAAGTGGCTGATATCCAAGGGAGATAAAGGTAAAAAAGGAATTCCTAAGGTCCCACTGCTCACAGTTTCAGGTAGCACAGGCTGTTAAAGAACAGAGAAAGAAAACATCAAAAGCTCTCTGTTCAGAGTTTGATAATATTGTGATATTTTGTGATACTACCATATTTTTTTTCCAGTACTTTTCAGTACTGAAATCATAAAAAATTAAAGTAGCATCTTACATCAATAGACATGATACGTATTTCCACGCAGTGCCCTCAGTGTTAAAGCATTTTTTATTTCTTTCATTTCTTTTTCTCTGGACATGGCTGCTTTTTGCTCTTCAGTTCTTCAGTATATCATTTAGGCTGCCTTCATATTCCACTCCTCCTGAAAGGAATGTGTTTTTTTTTCTTTCTCAAATATAAATCACTTTTGAAGATTTGCTTCCACTGTGCTGCTGCCAGTCATTTTAGTTAATCTGTACGTTAAGCGAAAAGAATTTTTTTCCTGTTCTGTTTTCCCAAACTTCTGGCTACTTTTCAGCTCTTTCATAGCCCCTATATTATTCTGAAACAGGAATGGATTCTTTCATCAAGCCTGTGAGATAAGGTAGACAGTACTGTAAATTCTAGTGTACAGTTATGCTAAGTCTCTGAAAAGCAATATTTACTGTGCTACATCTGCTGGAGTAAAGACAGTTACATTGCTGTCTGCATAGGAACCAAGTGCAGATTTGCTCATTTGATGATACATTTGATATCTATGCCGTATGACTAGGATTATAATTTTTTTTTTCAAATCAGTGTTCTTTATAAGTTATTTTTGCAAAAAAACATGTAGTAATCCTTTCAGTCGTATTTTTTTTTTTTTTCCATCAAGTTACTGTATTTCTTGTAGAATTGTCACAGATGTTAGATTGATCTCTACTTCTGAAAAGGTAAGATAATCACAAGGATTTGGGAATTCAGAAAAAATCTGGCCTTTTTCTAGTAAGCAGCAAGAAATATTTATGGTACATTAAACAAGTTTTGAATTTCAGGCAGTTCTGAAAACTATAAGCAAAGCTCATCTGAGTCTCCTATGGAGATACTCAAGACCTGTCTGGATGCCTACCTGTGTGACTGTCTGTAGGGAACCTGCTTTAGTGGGGGGCTGGACTCTATGATGGCTAGAGGTCCCTTCCAATCCCTGCAATTCTGTGATTCTGTGACTTGTTCTCATTTATTTGAGTTACAGAATTGGACGTTATGCACCAACACCAGTAGCTATCATTATGCCAAGAATGGCTATTGGAAATCAGAGTGACTTATTAAAGTGCATTAAAGTCCTGTACCAGAGTTTTGTGAAGTTTGGGTAATGGAATCTTATAAGATGTGTTGCTGGTTTCACTGGCCAATAAATTGTCAGGAGTTTTTAGCTTGCTTTATAATTATTAAGTTGTGTTCGTTTTCTTGTTTAATTTGAATAATTCAATGAGTAATCTTTGAAACTGCAAGCTAAGCATACTTCACTATTTTGTACAAAATGAAACTAGTTGTATGCTTTGTCAGCGTTCAGCTCTCATTGTGTTGTTGACATAATGTCTAAGAACAAGGAACAGGCTCTTACCAATTCAAACTGCCTTTGATATTCTCAGTTCCCAATTTTAGACTCAGTATAAATTAAGCCCCATTGTAAGAGAGTAATAACTTATTGAAGACAGTGATGAAATTGTCCTTGGAATGGTCACTCTGCTTTCATTGAACATGAAGTCACTGTGTATTTGGCAAGAGGTGATATCAAAGACCATTATACTTGCATTTTTTGTTTATTTAAAAAATCATGCTATATAATTTACGAAGTTTCAGGTGTTGTTCATACAACCTGATTGGAGAGCTGAACTTTAAGAACTTTGAAGAATATACTAATTACATAATATTATATTATTAATTTTGTATAAAATAATAACAGATCTGGTTATTTTGTTTACAATATGATAACTAGAAGTTATCCCACACTATGTTTTCATTAAAGTAGACATTCTCCTGGATAGGGAAGGATAGATTTGCTGGCTAATCGGCCTGTTTCTACCTGTATGATTAGTGCTGGAGAAGGTGCAGTATCAAGTATAGGTGCAGCTTGTGAGCCAGTTCAACAGCAATCACACAGAACAAATTGCAGGTTGTTCTGATTGATGCCAGGGCCTACAAAAGCCGTAGGTGGACTCAGGGGAGCATAAATGTCATTTAGAGATGTCTACCCTGTTACTTCTTTTCATTATCATTCAGAAACTAAGGGTGCATTGTTTCTTTTGTAACTTATAATACTTTGGATATGCATGTGCAAAGCTGTTGTTATTTGAGCTCTCATTTAATGCTCATTTTCTTTTTATCTTAGTAATGTTTTTATTTTACCCTGTAATAATTTCAAATCTGTATAATCCATATGATGTGTCTGTAAGTTGAGCTCTGGTTGGTATTGGAAAGACCTTGCCTAAGTACTGTGTCCAATCTGAGTCACTGCAATGGAGGAGAGAGAATCTAGATCAGAACAATATGAGCAATCAGAGCCAAGGGAATTGGGTAGACTATTGAAAGAAGACAAAATAATAACCTTCAAATATGCAAAATGTTAGTAGCAATCAGGAGAGTAATAACCTTTTCGTTGTGTGCACTGTAGGCAGCAAAGGTGTGATGGACTTAAATTGTAGTAGAGAAGGTTTAGGCTTAGTATCAGGAAAAGCTTCTCATAATAAAATGGAATCGCTGGAAGCGATTGCCTGGAGAGGTTATGTAATTTCCTTTATCGTTTTTTAGAACAAGGTGGACGAAAAGTTCTCAGAAATGATGTATGGCTACATTTGCTACTGTCCTTTCAGCTCTGCCTTTATTATGAACCTGATTGCCACCTAGCTCCTCCTTCTGCTAAATCTGAACATTTTCCATTTCTGTTTGGAGACCTTAATTGCCTTCACTGCACTACTAGTTTTCTGTTACTGAATGATTCTGACCCTTCCCTTCAGTGTTGCAGATACCTTCATTGATCCACATCCTCAGTTTTCTTCCAAGATCAGGCACCATTAAGTCTCTCCATGACAGTGTGTTTGCTTAATGTGATTTCCTACTCATTCTGGAATTGCTTTAACTTTTCTCATTGAAGTCTGTATTCATGATATCATTATTTTTTATCTTAACCACATTACCATTTTTGTAGCCTTTCAAAACCATACATCCTAAACTAGTAGATCTCAAAGAAATGTAGTCAGATGATGCACCTGATGCTGAAGAAAAGAGTCTATATTGGATCTCAATTTCTTTTTTTTCCTGTGTTACTCAAGGGTTATAGTAAATTTGCTGAACTGTGTTTCAAGAAGTCCATTCCCTTGTGCAACATTTTGACCTTGTCTCTCTGCATTCTCCTCTGCTCGTTCCCTCAGTCCTATTTATCTGAAAATTTTTATTTTCCCTGAACTATTCAGTTACTTTAAATCCTACCTTAAAATCTTTCTCTTCTCCTTTGCAAAGGATTCTTGAAGATTCTTCTATGATAACGTATGAAGGCATTATTAAGATATTTTATACCATAAATATTCTATGTTAATTGTTAAAAATGTTGGCATTTGGCAGAATCTTTAAATGAATTTTTTTAGAATTCTGGATTGATTCTGGAATTTATGCAGTCTCTAAACTTACAGAAAACACACTTTTAATGCCTGAATTCTTCTATTTGATTACTTATTTCTGTTGAGTCAATTTACCTTCATTGACCAGGCATTGTAAGGATGTGTTGAATGCGATGGATACAAGATCTGTGTACTTACAAGCTGGTCTCCTGATATTTCATGCTAACATGCCTTGAAGGTAAAGGCTCTGCTGATTCACCTTAATGAATCCAGTTAGTTTAGTAAAACTGTTTTTATTCAGGTTGTTTTTTTTTTAAATAAAATTGTATCCTTCAATTTCACAAAATGTATTTTGCACATGTACTGCGTAATCAGATAACTATAGAAATTGCTTGGATAGAAATATATTATTTGTTTCCAACAAAATTGCCAACAAATGTTATGCTCAATTGGAACAATTAGCAGGATTTTTGGCTGACTAGCTAAATGTAGGTGTTTCAGTGATATTGGCATGCTGTGAATAGAAATTGTTAAATTACTGTATTATGCATAGTTGCAAATTGAAAGTATCAAAATACACATTCTGATTGTTTTCAAGCAGAAGTGTATAGATGTGTCTGTAAATGTTATGAAAAATGACACTACATGCCCTATTTTTTTTTTTTACATTAATAAATGTAATCTTGTTTCATAAGGTAGAAAGGTAGAAAAATCAGTGAATGCAAAACAGAATAAATGTGTGTGCAGTGCTAGGATTATCTTTTAGCAGGATTTCTCGGGGAATCTCACCTTTGGATAACAAATCTCCAACAATGTAATTTTTCTAAAATTGTTTAAAACAAACGTACCAAAGCCAGGAAATAGCTGTACTATCAGGATAACCAAAAAAGCACATATGTTTAAGTTTTTTCAAGGTTTATTTGTCTGGGCCTCTCTGTACACCCCATTTTCACATGCCTTTCCCTGCCAGACTGCTCTTTCTAGTTATATACATTTTCCATAGCTACAGAGAATGTTCTTTCCATCTCAGTATCTAACTTTCATTTTGCCTGCTTGCTTTGTGCATGGTGGCTCTTGGATTTCCAGTTGCACAGGGGCTCAATATGAAGAAGGCTGAGACGTGTTCTTGTTCAGGTAGACTGTGACACACTCCTGGATTTTTGTAGAGATTGAAGCTCAGCTCTCTCCTTGCCAGGGTCACTCTTCATTTGCGCTGTTGTACAAAAGGCAGATGAAAGCCCTGCTCTCATTATGTGCCCATCATCGGGGTGGGGGAGTTTAATACTGTGCTACCCAGTGCTTCTTGTTCCCTGTGCTCTCAGTGGAATAAGAGGGAGCCTGCAGTTTAGATGTTATTTAGATGTTACTTTTCCCTGTTCATATTTTGAGGGGTAGATTCTTTTTTTTTTTTTTTTTTTTTTTAAATGGTTATTTAGAAAGGCCTGGTAATAATTGCAAACCTACTAAATCATTTCTTTGGTGAGATGAACTCAGAATTTCAAAGAGGCCACAAGAAGGCTGGGCACGTAAGTTACAAAACATTTCACTGGCTTAAACAAATCAGAGGTAGAAACATTGCCTATGATGTTGGCTTTAGTAATCATCTCAGCATTTTTAATTGCAAAAAAATATAATATTCTTAGAATTTGAAAAATGATTAACCCCAATCAGGTTTTAGGACCCAATGGTATGATTTCTTAATTATTCCGAAGGAGTTTTCTTCATGTAAAATTTATTTTGTAGACCAAAGGATTGTGACTGGTATACTGCAGTGTAGTAGGCACTTCTGTAAAGTAGAGATTACAAAAGCAGTTAGATGCAGTGAAATTGGGAATATCAGTAAGTTTGAATCACAGCCATCTCTATATCAGGAATCCTTCTAGTGACTTAGCAGTATTTTTGATGTGTGATTACTTCCAGTTTCACACATAGTGTATTTTAGTAATCTGTTAGAGCTTCCTATAACAAAAACTGTAAAATATGATTATTAGTATCGGGAAGAAATAAAGTTTTAAACAGATATGTATGAAATGAATTTTTCCTTTTATTTGTGTTACGTATATATTCACATTACTGGACTTTTATGTCAGGTAGAATTTTGACTTTCCCAGTGCTGTTTCTCATACTATATGCTTTGCAAGATGACCTTTCTCTTATCTTTATTATTCAGCTTTTTGTAAGAATTGGAAAGTTTAAGTAGACACTTGCTGTCAGCTTCTTGCCTCCACTGTTTAGGCCTTTGAAAAAGATGGATAAATATTGAACCATCTGGAGTTAATAAATGGAATTACTCTGTTCTGCAAACACCTTAATTGTTATTAAAAGAAAAGCCACTGGGCTTTTGGAAAGGTAGACGAGCAATTTATTTTATATTACGATATTTTTCAGATTTGTAGGAAACAGAAGGAATCAAATGTTGAACGCACTTAAATATTAGTTTACGTGTGAAAACAAAATGCATTATTCAGTGACTCATATACAACGTTTGTGTTTCTCAACACAATACATCAAACTGTGATCTCCACTAAATATAGCAAGAGGAGCTGAAATGCCTTTGGCAATGAGATCTAGTGAGATCAATCTTCTCTGGACACGTGGATGCCGTAAAGTGCATATTCCATTTTCTTGCATGACAAATGTCCTCAAACCATATTTAAAGAAAGAAAATACATTACCATTTTGTTTTAAACTGAGCCAGCTGAACATCGTAAATTGAATATCCATAAAAAACTCCAAAACCTACTGTTGTGTACTCTGATGTACCTTCAGTGTTTAATCATAAATATTTGCGCAACATTCTCCCATCACTCACTTGCTGAACTCAGGAAAGGTAAAGTTGCATAATATCCAAGTCCATCACGATGCGTATCCGCTAGAGCATGGTTAATAACTAGACTAGTGTAATTTCATACTTGCTCTGATGCATTGATTGAGAAATAGTGGCTTTGTTTGCATGATCAAATGCATAATAATTACAAAAATATTTTAAAAAATTGAAAACACTTTTATTTTTCACATTTTTTCGTAGAAGTTGTACTATAATCTGACTATTTAAATTTTTTCTTCTCCAAAACAATTACAGCATCTGTTTCTGTTCTAGTAGGAAACTTCTGTGGATGATATCCATTGAACTACAGAGCACAGTATCATTGTGATCTAGCAATAATTTATAACCAATTTGCCAATATTTTGGAAAATAAATGGCTACAGTTTTTAAATAAGCTCCTTCTAATGCATTTTGCCATGCATTTTTATGAGAACAAGCAAAGACAGAGAAATCTGTAAAGGATTTGGGATATATGGTAAGGAAGTTTTTGAAAAATCTGCAGACATAATACGATTTCATTCATTTTATTAATCTAATCCTAAGGAATTTACATCTTCTGTGATACTTGGAATTGTTTTGTTCCAAAAAGTTCCATTGTTCAAGATGAGCAAAAACGCCAACTGATGGCTTGATCACAGGACTTCAGGCAGTGATTTATATGTCCATCTGAACCACTGAGTACCCTGAGGATGAGGTTTGAATCTTTGAACTTATGTTTTTTAGAAAGCCATCACAGAAGGTAGGAGGTAGTCTGACATTTTTACAGTAATCTCTGCAATGGTCTTTGTTACTGAGGTATACACTATTACTCTGTTTCAGATAGTTTTTCAAGGAGCTTGAAAAGTCTGATTTATATCATAGAGCTACAGTTGCCCTGAGAACTGAAAATAAAACAAACAGCTCATTATCTTCCAAAATGTGGGCCAATTACTTCAAATCAGTTGGGAAAGACAGAAAGAATTATATGGAAAGATGCTTAATGAGATCTGGGAATGAATGAGAAAGCCAAACGCTATTCTGAACAGCATATTATGTTTGGTACACCTTCCTTGTAGTTGTGAGGTCTTCAGATTTCATTCCCATACTCAGCTAGGCTTTGCCCAGTTTTAACTCTAACCAGCTTTTCTTCATTATGTTTCAGCACACTAACACGGTAATGTGGTGAGCATCTGTGACAGATGAATGCAACTACTTGTTAGCTGAGTATTTATAGCACTAGAGAACTTATCTTCTCTCCAGCTGTTTTGGGGACTTTATATTGATAAGAATAAAGAACTGAGCCTTGTTAGCAGAATTCACGTTAAAGAAAAATTCAATATTTTTACTTACTGAATTGGAATTAGGCAATAAACCTAATTGATAGGAAACTGCATTCGTCGTGTACAATAGAATCATAAACTAATACAGGTTGGAAAAAGATAAACTGGCTTAGGTTGGAAGGAACCTCCCAGAATCATCTGTCAGGTTGTTCAGAGCCATGTCCAATGGTGCTTTGAGTACCTCTAAGGATGATGATTCCAAAATCTTGCATCCCCCATTTAAATGTTTGATTACCCTCCCTGTGAAAAACCTTTTTCCAATTTCTCATTAAAATCTCCCTTTTTGCAACCTTCTTCTACCTCCCATTATCTTAACCCTGTGTGTCTTTGAGAAAAGGCATAGTTGGATTCAGCAGTAAGATCCCACCTTAACCTTCCAGTAAGAGTGAACCAATCCTGTTAGTCTTTCCTTCTAACTCCCAGGCCATACCACTGCTTTGAAAGTCTTGCTAACTAAAGTCAAGTTTAGCACCATCCACTGTTATCTTCCCCTTAGCTAGTTGTATTGCCAACAAAAGCAGTCAGGTGTGTGTGGAAAAGTTTGTCATTCATAAATTGGCCTGGCTGTTCCTAATAATTTTTTTGTCTTTATTTGGCTGGACATGGCATATGGGGCGATTTCCTTCATAGCCTTCCCAGGGAGAGTGGGAAGCTAGTTCAGCTGATCAACCCAAGTTTCCCCAGATCTTCCTTCTCAATCTTCTTGAAGATATGTGTAACACTTGTCTTCTAACAGGAACTTCTGTGATCTCTTTGACCAAAGATGGTAACATTTTTCTCAGGCACACTGACCAGTTCCCTTAGCATCCTGTCTGATTCTGTGGACTTGTCTATATCCAATTTATTTAAGGGTTCCGCTATAGGTAGTATCCAGCATACCACACTCCCTCAGATTCTGCTTGTAGGATTATGGATTAGAGAATTCTGAGGAAAGTTCTTACCAGTAAAGGCTAAAGCAAAGAAGGTGTGATATACAACAGCTGTTACTTCACTCTGTGTCACTAGATTCCCTGCCCCTTGCGCTTGCTTCTGGTACACTTACAGAAGTCCTTTCCATTTCCTTTCACATCCTTTGCTAGTTTCAATTTCAACTGAGCTTTGACTTTCCCGATTGATGGTACAGGATTTCAAGTACATTGTGTTGAGATTATGCTGAGTCTAGGTATACTCTACTAACTCAACCAAACCAAGCTAAAACAAAAAACAAACAAACAAAAAAAAACCATGTTGCTCAGGTTTTCAGGTTTTTTTTTTCTTTTTGTGCACAGAAAATATGTTGGCTGTAGATCTCTTAGGTAAACTAGAACAGCTTTGAGGTTACAG
>JAOWBP010049955.1:0-19796 GCA_028571105.1 Tragopan temminckii
CACCTCCCTGTCCCTGCTGGCCACCCCTCTTTTGATGGAGCCCAGGATACCATTTGCCTTCCGAGCCGCAAGGGCACGTTGCTGGCTCATGTTAAGTTTTTCATCTATCAAGACTCCCAGGTCCTTCTTCACAGGGCTGCTCTCAAGGACCACTCCTTCCAGTCTGTATGGATGCCTGGAATTCCTCTGGCCCAAGTGCAAAACTCTGCACTTTGCCGTGTTGAACCTCATCATGTTCACCCGGGCCCACCTTTCCAGCCTGTCAAGGTCCCTCTGATTAGATGATCTAAGAAAATTAAAGCCATACACACTATCCTTCGTGACAGCATTTACATGTGAAACTCAGTGAAAACAAATTTACAGAAGGCTCAGGATATTATGTTTTGTCTTACAGCTTACTAATCTTGGGGTTTTGCCCAGGAAGACAAAGCTTTAAATCAAGTTCTGCAACTGCTCATTTAGCCTAACAAATATTTGTGCAGGATCAAAATTAAAAAACATCTTTTGCCAATAAACTGTTACAAATAATGGCATTTCTCTGACCACAGCCAGACCCAGGATGTCTATGGTGCTGATAAACTTTTCAACAGCACATGCTTTTCTTCTTCTTCAGCTTTTTGGACAGGATGTAACCCTCAATCTGGAGGCTTTAATGAGCATGTGTGCAGATCTTAAAACCTTAGTGTAATTTACACATACCCTTCTTGATGAAGCAAAGAATAGGGGATTTTATATCATCTTCCCTATCATATGAGCCTACAATATATTTGAGCAGTATTTTTCAACGAAAATATACAGAGCATTTTTACCAAGAAAACTCTAGAAGCCAACTGAAAAGCAACTTAATATAGCTGCATGAGAAAGGAGGCAAAAAAAAAGGCTACTAAGATATTCCAGTAAAGATTCTAAACTTCATAAAAGTAACTTCCAAGAGAGACCTGTCAAGTGAGCTTACATTTTACTGAGAAACAAGCATGGCCTGTACATTTAGAGGTTTCCTAACACTAAAATCTGCCTTAAGTGCTTCCACTCTGCTCCTCATCGTTGCCAGCTGTGGGCAAGAAAATGTCAATCGGATAATGAATCAGCATGGCTCTTGCACCGGCTTTCAGTTAGCTTCTCTTTAGGTTCTCTTTAAAGTTCAGAGCCAAGCAATATATGCTCCAGCCTGGCAGAAACAGGAGTGCCTTCCCACCTGTGCACAGCAGTGTACCACCCAGCCGCAAGAGTGAGGTTGATGACAACGTCAACGGGAATCATATCAGCCACCGCTTCGTTGTTAGCAATGACGGTCCTCAGAATCCCCTTTCCTGCCTGTGGGACAAAGGAAAGCAAGTCACTGACAGAAAGCTACTGCAAGATTTCATTCACTTAGAGCATGGGCAGACCATAACTTCAGCATTTTTCAAGCCCAGTACCTGCTACAGAAGCTGGCTGGTTTCTGTTAAAACAAACATGGATCTCATGTGCATCTCACTGTTTGGTATTTTGAGAGAAAGCCTGAAGCATGATGACATGTGCTGCACATAATGAGATAAGCAATGACTTTTAGTTAACTCAATGTAAAAGGAATGCACTCAATGTAAAATTGAATATACTGAAATAAAATTTCCACTGAAGTTCCATTAAATGAATCAGGCAGACAGAGGTCTGAATGTCTTTTAAAGATAGTAGTTGCTTTGGAAATGATGCTGATAAGCATTTTTAAAAGTGTACTGCTTTCCTTTGTATATTCATACTTTACTCTTTTCCAAAGCTCTACCTGTTACAGACAAATACACAGGTAAGACGTGGTCCATGCCCTGAAGGTTTAAACTGCTTCCCAGTTTAAAATAAAACTCAGGAAATTAATACAGAAAATACAAAAAAGAAAAGAAAGAATAGTAAGATCTTTGCTTTCGCTAGAAGTGCATTTGTCAGGGGCTAGCTCCCCAAAATATGTATTTTTAAACTGAATGCTTATAAAGGAGTTTCCCTAATGACCAATTTGGAGGTTCCACAGGAGAGACATGGCTGGGATAGACTCAAAGGAACAGACGGGAATGTGGCAGCCTTAATCAAACAGGACAATTTGAAAATAAAGAAAATTTGTGACGAAATGATGGAACATGGAACAAAGCAATTTAAAAAAGAAATCTCAACAGCAAAGTAAAGGTTGCATTTATCTAGTACATGGGAAATAAAATGTGATTGAGTTTGATGCAGAAACTGAAAAACTACTAAAATAAGCTATGAGGATAAGAGCACTAGTTAAGAAAAGAAGTAAAAAACCTCTAATAATTTAGTTCATTGTTAATTTGAGGGAGATACACAGGTAAAAGGACAGATGATATGCTCTACAGATCCAAGAATATTTATAAAAATCAGGGCAGAGGAAATTTTATAGCAATTTATTCTTTTTTTTTCCCCAACCTAACTCTTGCAAGTTAGGTTTCATCATGGAACCTGAAAATTTCCTGTTTAATCATGAAATAGTTCTCCAGCTCTGAAAGATCAAGTTTTAATACTAAAACTAAATAGGAAGTGCCTGGTTATGCAAAAACAGTTACCTGAAATCTAATTGAAAAGAAAGGTGTGATGAAAAAACATTTAAGACCTGATACTACCTTGCAAATCATATGTCATTTTTGACTGGACTGTAAGAGGGTCCATCACATTCCCTGTTTGGGAGGTGTTTATGTGGGTTATTTTGTTCTCTTTCTCTTCCCTTATATAATCAGATGGCTTTGTTATATTTCTCAGCTTTCAAGCAGAATACTGCTTATGACACTGATTTAATCTTCGTGAGTTAAGGCTCCTGAGCTGTTGCATCTTCCTGTTGGTGCAGCTGGTAGAGATACATGCAACCATGCAAACTTTCCCACGACTCCAAACACACTCCTCAAACCCATGGTGTGCAGTTAACTTCTGCTGTACTAACCTGAACCACGGTTATGTTTAGACATTAAAACCTTAACTTGCAATGTGACTATGATTGTACTTTTGTTGCTGTTGTTCCTACTGCTGTCTTTTCAAGGGAAATTGCAAGCAATTAAAAAGACTCAAAGCAGCCAGTCAAGCCGTGCTGTAAATTTTGAGCTGCTGTGAATATATGCCCACTAGAGAACACTGTGTGATCAATTATCCCATTTTAATAGGCAGACTAAAGACCTTTCCAAGGTCAGGATTCAAAACCAATAAATTTGATGGATGTGCTGCAAACATCTATATTCAGAGCAGCATATGATGTTTATATACACATGAATGAATTGGACATTTAGTATATTGTGTATGTAGTACAGTGTTTAATGTTGTAAATTACTTTCAACATTGGAAAGCTTGAAATTCCTTTATCTGATCAGCTTGATTTCTATTAGTGCTTACTGACTTTTTTTTCTCTTTAGTGAGATGGAAAGTCAGGAAATTGAGATTCTGTTACGTGATTTAATCTCTGCCACTTGTGAATTATACCTATTTTCAGGGATGCATTTTATGCCACTTCTCACAAAATTTTCCAAAACCCTGAAAACTATAATTCACACTTAGTGAACCAGCAACACACATACTCTTTCAAAATGTCCTTTTCTGAGTGCAGCTTAGATGTTATGCGCCATGGACATGTGGATTCGTGGCAGGAGCATGACATCTTTCAACCAGATTCAGGAATTTTCTATAGCCTTTTTGCACACAGTTTTGCAGTGGGGCTTTAGAGTGTCTTTAGTAGCTAACTCCACTTTAAGAGAACATTAAATAGTAACTAGACATACCGCAACAAATATTCCACTCGTCCCATTGAAGCTGTCAATCCAACCCTGCAAAACAAGGATGACAAGTTGCTTATACAGGTTTCAAAATGCTGAAATGGCTATAGTGCTACGGTGTAGATAGAGAAGGAATGAGAAAACAGTTAAAACAGCTACCAACCCATCTGGGACAGCTGTCAGGAAGCTAACCAGAATGAAAGCGTGCTTTGCATGATACCTCATACTATCTACAATTTACCCATCAACAACACAACCAAACCATATTTTTAGAAACCACTCCTTTCCTATAGTAACTTGGCTACAGAAATAAACTCTGGCTTTGAAGCCACTACAGTGTCTTGGTGCTGTCATACTTAATAAAAACCATCAGCATGTTTTGTATCCAATAACAGAGATGCCACTGAGACCAATCTGATTACTTTAACTAATTTCTAAAGAAAGGAAGAAAAGATACCACTCCACTTTTGAATCCCATCCTACTCCAAGCCAGAGAAACTTCCGTGTGTGGGACAGAAGTTAAAGCAGTGAAAGACTGCATGACCCAAGGTGATTTATGATGCCTAGCAGAATTAATTCCATCTTTCTGAGATGAAGAGTTTGTCCCAGAGCCTTGGCTGCATATCAGCCATCTCTGGCACACTTCAAGCTCTAAGAAAGGCAAAGGTGACTTTATGTTGCCTTTCTAATTTGGCTGCAATATTAGGGTATATTTAGCCTAGTGAGTTGCTTCAGTCCAAAAGTACAGCTGCATTTAATTACTGTGTGGCTGACACATTTTGTCTGCAACAGGCTCATACAAGAGTGAATCCAGTGAATTCAACAACTACTGAAGTAAGACAAAAATACTAGTAGCTGAACATGACCTGGGTGCTTATCAGAACCACATTAATACGATGGATAGATCATGGAAAGGCTTGAACTAGAATGCATTAGGATTGTTCTAACAAGTGTTATACCAACCAGCATAGAAGCTCTCCCATGTGGCTGCCTGGGCACTATCCTCTGCATATAAGATTGTAAATTGCAAGTCCAGCATCTTGCATCAATGCTATTCTATCTCTTTGTTTTAAATATGTTCCTTCCACTCATAGACAAAAGTATTTCCAGAAGATGTTGAAGACTTGCTGTTCTACTTCAGCATAGGTCCCCTACCTCTCCCACATGCTTTCCTTAAACTGGGGCACTTGTTTCTCAAGAGGATACTGCCAGAGTGTATGCAGTTGCATTAAAGTACTCTAAGTAGGGAACTGCTGTGGATTAATGCTTACTGGAAAAGGCTCGTGCCAACTAGCTCCCACGATGGACGGCCTGATGATAGCGATGTTCAAATTTCCTTTCTCTTGCTGAATTAGGTATTCGGACAAGGCTTTGGTGTAGGTGTAAGTGTTGGGCCAGTCCCCAAGCAGCTTGGGTGTGATGTCTTGAATGATAGATTCATCCAACCACCTATAAAAAACAAGAAGAAGGATGTATACGCAGGTAAAAAAAAAAAAAAAAAAAAGACCAGTTAAGACAGGAATCCTTTCCTGAAACAAAGGATAAGTAAGTCAAAGCCATGTAACACAAAGCAAGAAGTGACAGGATTTGGATTTAGTTTAACAGCTCTGTAGGACAAACTTACTTTTGTCTACGAAGTACAAAATCATCCTGTTGAACATCCTGCTGGGATGTCCAGCTGAGCTACAGATGTCTATGCTATTTCATTGTAAAGCAATCTCACTTGCTTTATGTTTCTCTGCAATCTGTTTTCTAGCTGTATCAGGTCTACAGTTAGTATGATGGAGCTTTCCAGCCTGGTACTCTGGCTAGATAACAGTCACGTCAGTCAGCAGCGTCTGTATATACACCCATGTATAATTCAGGGCATTCTTGGTAACCTCGAGTTACTAAGCTGAAAAGATTTCAAAAGTTGTAATTGTGTACAGCAGCGATAATATTCCACTTGCATGATTTACAATGTTAGATGTTCCTTTCTACTGGTTTTCCACTGGCTTGTTCACACAGAAAATTAGGAAATTGTCAGTGTTAGCTACTTTTAATAGAAAAAAAGAAAAAAAAACCACAAAACAACATGACATCCATCATGTAATCTTAGAAAGGTATTCAGGTAGTGATGTACACATCTTTAAAAATGTGGCCCTTACCACTGCAGTCATGCAGTGAGAATCTAAGACTCAAAGGCTTCTTCCTGGCACACCAGCAGTGCTTCCCCAGTCCTGCCAGAATTACAGGAACTGGCTGTACTTCCAGAGCCCTCACACACTGCTGCCAATCCAGGACAGATTTTTAACAGTCTGATGCTGCACCACAGAATCAAAGATTAACTCCCATAATCCAATTTGTAATTAAGTCAATGGACTTACAGTTCAGACTAACTGCATGTACTTTTCACAGGGGCATTGCAAGGATACTGTTGTCTGCAGATCCTCACTTCACCCCTCCTTATCTTGAATTTCAGACAGGAATGAGGTGGAGATTGTCGTGTCTGGAAAACTACCTGATCACATCAACTTGGATGTGCAAATACCTGATAATAGCATAGTGATTTTCAGATGGCTCTGATTTTATACAGCTTACTATACTGCATCAAGATTTTTGTGTGAGAAAACACTGAATCATTGGAACTGTCAAACAGTGCGCAAAGAAGGGTTGATTTCAGTTAATCTCTAAGTTTTAGAACTAGTTAAAAATAATCTGTCATTTTTAGCATCTAAAAATCAAACTTATACAACTGACAAAAACATCAATCCCTGCAGGCACAAATATTTTCCTTTGAAACCATTATTCCTATGTTTCAGAAATAAGGCAGAAAAATTGTTTGAGCACAAGAAAAGTTAAACTGAACAGGAGCTATAAGTAGCACACAATACTGACTCAATTTACAAAGCCTGTTTAGACAATCACAGCCTCGTCAGGGCCACAGCTAAACTGACACTGTCTGAATCTGTCACGTAATTAATTAACTGTCTTCCAAAAGGAGAAATCTATTCCTGCAGCACCTGGAGAAAGACTAGAATGAGTCAGGAGCTCAGACAGAGCTGAATATGAGGTTATTTTTTTGTTTGTTTTTGTATAAATACATATACATATTTAAAACAAGATATACAGGTTAGCAGTTCTCAGAAAGCAAGGACAGATGTAGAAGAAGCAATTTTCCCTTTCCCTCATCCTTCCAGACAAGCTTTTGCATTACTTTAAGTGTTCACCAGTAGGAGCATGCTTCTGTGTGCCCCAAGGGCACTGTTCTACCAGGTGATTTGATCTGCCAGCATTGCAATCACGGAAGTGCTGAGCTGACAGTTCAGCAAGGCAAACTGTTTCCAGTCCTTCGGTGACCTACTTTGAAGAATCTGAAATTCTAAATCATAAAGCAACTGCTTTTGCTCATTGCTGCAATTGCTCCATAGAAAAAAGAAATGCTAATAAAAAAATAAGTAGCCTCTTCTTCCACCACAAACATGCACTAAATAACTCTATCATAGGAAAACATAGTTTACTGTGTTAATCACTTTCCATTAGTAAGACACTCTCTTCTAAGTGGTGACAGACGTATATTTTCTGCAATAACAGTAACAGTTTTACTTCAGCTCACACTTCACTGTGTGCTGTGTTCCTTACCTCAGCATACCCTTCAAAGCTGATTTCCGTCAGCTTCAGATTAAAGCAAACCTTGCTTGATGTGCCAGATTATACATTTCCCCTATTGGCCTGGCAGCACTTAGAAGAATGACTTCTGGTTTGCTCAGATTAAGCCTAAAGTTTTACATGCAGGTAAAGTATCAAAATATAAGAAAGCAGGGATATAATAGCAGCAAAAGAACAGAAAAAGTAACAGTTGGAATTCTACATGGATTTCACTTGAATACAGAATCATAAGTAGATACCAATTGTATGGCCAAAAATAACACTGAACTTAGTCCAGTTGTGGGATCACAGTTTTTGATGCATTCTCTTCTACTTGAACTTTCACAATGAATTAAAAATTCACACTGAACAGAACTTGTTCTGTACTGCCCTCCTCTTCCTTATCTTATCTCCTAACATCCCAGGGACATTCTGCTTCCTGCTACTCCGTGCATCTACCTCACACACTGCCTTTGATTTTCAGTTCAATTTCTAAACCAATTACACTGAAGTCAGTTATTTTTACTGAGGCCCACCTTAATTCAATGCCTTTGAGGGCTGTGATTATCTTCACTGTGAGCCATTATACTTGTACCTGCAAATACTGTAAAGAAACAGATACTATCCTAGCTGAGGGCACGCTGTGAATTTTATCTCAGTAGAAGTACCAGAAGGTGGTAAACTTCTGGAGTAAAAACACAGGAAGAACTGTAAAACAGATTGAAAATCCAAGCAAAAAAAGCAAGGAAAAAAGTCCCTTATAACATGACTAAGAAACAACAACCAAACACACTACCAAGAAAAACACACTGAAGAACTTATTTGAGACCCCAACTTCTGTCATTCAACATGTCTTTGAAATGTCTTTCTCTTTGCTGTGTATACAAACTACAATAAATTAATTCTTACTGTCTTATCTGAAGCAGCTGAAGTAGCAACCTCTGGGTTAACTAGGCACTTCTACATGTTAAAGATTAATGTTCAGACTGCTTTGCTGGAGTCTTTTTATCTGAGCCATCAACACTAATTGTTTCTGAAGTCGCAAGTGGTGGTAAGCTTTTAGGAGCAGTCATATACAATATTGACAGTGATGAACTTCATTGGACATTATAAAACTGAGTCACCGGGCAAAAAGTTGCAGCTGAGCTTCCCTGCAGATAAGTGTAAGGTAATGTATTCAGGGAAAAGCAGGCTAAACTGTTCTTAGAGGTTGCTGAACTCAGGGCTGGCAGCTACCACTCAGCAAGAGCTCTTGGGAGCACAGCTGAGAGTTCCTTGTCAGCCATGAATAGGGCAAATGCTGCATACACTCCAATGCTATAACTTCAGGACATAAAATGAAACCACGAGGATGGCAGTTTGAAACAGATAAAAGAAAGCTCATCTTCACACTGTAGTTAGTAAAATTCTAGAACTTATTACCATAGAGGGGTTGCAGAAGCAGAGTACCAGAAATTTCAAAAAGGGATTAAAAAAATTTATGAATTCAAAAATGGAATTAAAAATAATGGGATGTAACACCCTCCTTGCAATGAGGAGTGTTACATCGGATTACAATGAGTTTGCTGCCCAGAAGACCAATGGTATCCTGGACTGCACCAGAAGAGGGGTGCCAGCAGCACAATGGAGGTGATTGTCCCTCTCTACTCTGCCCTCATGAGGCCCCATCCGGAGTACTGCCTCCAGGTTTGTGGCCCCCAACACAAGGAAAGATTCCAGGCTTTTGGAGAGGATCCAGAAGGGCCACAAAGATCATCAGAGGGCTGGAGCACCTCTTCCATGAAGACAGGCTGAAGAAGCTGGGTTTGTTCAGTCTGGAGGAGAGAAGGCTGCAGGGACACCTCATTACAGCCTTCCAGTATTTAAAGGGAGATTATAAACAGGAAGAAAATCAACTTTTTACGTAGGTAGATACTGACAGGACAAAGGGGAATGTGGCAGGGGATTGGAAGCTGATGATCCTTGAGGTCCCTTACAACCTAAGTCATTCTATGATTCTGTGATTCCGTGATTCATTGGTTCTGGTTTCTGGGAATCTACAAGGGGAATGCATCACTAAGAGTATCCAGGCCTGTGCAGTTACCTTGAAAGCTTTGCCACTGTTGAGAGCAACGTAGTGGGCCAGGCAGTCCAATACTAATGTAATAAGGCATTTCTTACATATTTATCAAGCACTGATAAATGACAAATAACTATTAACTGGAAGTATACACATCCAAGACCGGGATTACTGGAAGAACTGAAAAAGAAAACACTGATTTTTACTACATTTTCTGGAGTAGCACTTTGTGAAATTATTTCTTTTGGCAAGAATCAAAAAGAAAGAATTGACACTAGCTCTCTGGGTTGGTAGTTCATAGGTTAGTTGCTTATGTCACACAGATGGAATAACACTGTTAAATAAATGAAAACAAAGTTACATCTGTAGGAAGATTTTAAAGATAAGGCTTCCTGGGACTCTTATCAGCAGATTTTGTTATTTTTAGTAATCATTCTTCATTTTGGCAAATTAAATTAAACATGCTTTTTTGTTTCATCAAATTCCTAAACATTCACTGTGATTGAACTGTGATTCTCAACAGAGAACAGTCCTGCTTCTGTGGATGGCCTAGCAGCTTATTTGAAGAGAGTTACCCTGTGGAAAGTAGCCTTTACAGGCTGAACTCAGCAGGCTTGGTTGCAGCCCTTGGGGGTTTTGTATCTCTCAACAACATTTCCAAATTGTTTCTAAAACAACCCGTTTCTGACTAATAGCTGTATAGCTCCAGTTTAGCATAGCAGAATTCTTGAACTATGTAGAAACAATGTTGAGAATCTGGAGAGAGAAAAAAGTGATTATAAGGTATACAAAAACTTTCAGATCTCACTAAGGTAGCAACAGGACTGAGTACTGCAGAAAGAAGCAGCACAACTTCATTCCTGGTAGCAATGCACTCATGCATAATTTAGTGCTGGACTCTAATGAAATCACTATGTCTTTTTAAAAGTGATGTGTGAAACAATGCAGGAGTAACTGAAACGACAGACTTATCAAGTATGTTTTATGTTGCTTTATAATTCTTTTGTCTTTGGGAAAGTATTGGTAAGCTCAACCAAATGATGTTGTTTCTACTTACTCTACTAAATCAAAAAGCTTCTTGGGTTCAGCTGGAGGTGGATAGATGATTTCATCTATGCATTTCCGCACACAGTTTGCATAGGCAGTGGAGATGTGGATGAAAGCTTCCAGCTTCTGCATCTGCTGGGCCAGTTCTAGAAGCCTCTGTGTGCCCATTGCATTCAGTTGCAAGGCATGTCTAAAGAGGGCAGGGAAAGAAACAGAATGCATTTCACTGGAAAGAATTTATCAAATCCAAACCCTTCTTCCTTACAAATAAAAAGCAAATATGGGAAGGGGTCACAGTTAACAACACATTTGATCAGAATGTGTTCAAACAAAATCATTATAAATGGTATAGTAGCTTGACAGCTGCTGGTCACAGTGGTGATCTTTTCATTCACAATGTGGTTTTATTTGTTCTCAAAGTTGTTTTTCTAAACTCCGGTCACATTCTTTATCACCTCTGAGGGCTGGCCTAGGCTTCTTTATGGTTTTACCAGTTTGTATATAGCATGTGCTTCCATTGCACTGAAAAGAGCTGAAAGCTTCAAACAGCGACATCTAAAATAACCTTCAGAGAGATCCACTGATCTGGCCACAGAATGCAACTCAAATATTTTTACTCAGTTCGAAGGTTCACAGGTAACATTTCAGTAACATGTCTAAATCTGATATACTACTTGCCACCTTCTCCTGGAACAAATATTTCCAATATTCATAACCACTGAGTTGTTGTAATTTCTTTGGTCTGCACTCAGCTTTCTCCTTAGGTGACCATTGCAAAACCAGACACATGCAAGGGTTCAGCAAAGGTTCCTTGGGCCCAGAAATACAGGTTGATTCTGAAAGAGGCCATAATGAGAGATAACATAAATTCTCAAGAAATGGGGAAAAGATTGAGAAAAAGAAGAGAGAAAGCATCCTGGCTGACCTTGAAGGATCCACACTGCATACTTGTTGCTTCCCTTGTATGGGAATATTATCTGTGGCTCTTTAGTTTTTCTATTTATATTAAAACTGCATCTAGTAATATTTCAATATAACACAGTTTCTCAGATTTCTGCCCTCAATAACTGCATCTGGAGAATTCCCTAATTCCTCCATATTGATGCTAATAATTCATTTAGTCACTGCTTTTCTAGTATCTTGATAATACTGCCTTTGTATCACACTGAACTTGCTAGACTTCTCATTCAGACAAGACTCATTTCCGTCTAACATCTTCACATATTTTGTCATTTAATCATAGCGAATTTTGCTTGTTCTCATATGGAGATTTTGACAGATCAGATGCAATCAGTCTTTAGCTAGCCTCTACACTGCCTCGAAGCAGAGGACTATTTAAGCTTTTTCTTTTAATTTCCTTTTAGCTATCTCCCTTACTAAAAGTTGTAGTTTCTCTTTGATGTTATATGTCACTGTGGTGTATTTTTGTACTATATTCATTCCCCTATCAGTTCAAGAACATTTATGGATATTAATGAAGTATAGTGCTTTGTTCGTTACAGCTTGAGATGCTTTTATAAATGGAATTGCTTCCTTTCTGTTGGATTCTCTAATTAGTTGCAAAAAGCAGCTATTTATGGTGGACAGTGTGGCTATCTATTTAGCTTGCAAAGGAGCAAATGAAGACAGAATATCAACAATTGTGCTTTCTATTCTCATGGTTCTAAGATTTTTCATAAAACTGGGGAGATCTGGCAATCCAGATCAGCCACCTCAGCTTGCTGATCTAAATTATTTGCACAGAAGCACTTACATATCCCATTTATTATGCTTATTTCTTCTGCTCTTTTTTAATGGAAAGCCTTCTCTGAAAAGACTGTCCCAAGGGAGCTGTTTCAGAAATTGCGCACTTATTTTGAACAGTTAATTACTCTGAATATTGGGTATTTTAAATCTTGTGAAAGGCTATTTTGTTAAACATAATCTTATTTTCCTCTTCAGTTATTCACTGACAAAGAAAGGCCATTAACACTAACTAGCTTTAGAGATACACATAACACAATTTTGTTTCTGTCTCCAGCTAGTTCTGCCAAAACATTTCCCTCTTGATCTAAAACACTTTTCTCTACACATTTTAGGTCATTATTTACTCTCTTAGTATTTTACAATCCAAGCTTGTCGTATTTCCTTCTGTTCCCATGGAAATCTGTCAAGTTACTTCACTTCACTTCTGAAGTACACATGTACATGACATTTTTAGAGCATTTAGAGCATTTAGGAAATGTACGGTAAGTACAGGACTACATGTTGCATGAAAATCTAAACAGAGATTATTGCAGCTATCCAAGAGATGTACTGAATACTGTAATACGAATCACTGTGCATTCTGAATAATGATTAGCAAACACAGAAAGCAGAACATACTTTAGGGGTTCATCAAAGCGCACTGTTGCTGCACAGTGGAAGACAATATTGACCCGGGTCAGAAGCTCCTCCTCGTCTTCAGCACTGATGGCCAACTTGGGCTGAGTGAGTTCAGCATTAATAGGCTTAATCTTCTCATGGAAATTAGGGCAATCTTCTCGAACCCTGTCAAAGACCTTGAAGCACAAACAGAGATAATGTACAGAATTAGGCTACTGAAATCACTAATCACTTTGATTAGTAGCCAATCTGATTATGTCAGGCAATGATATTGACATGAAAGAGAATCCCCCCTCCCCATTCTTTTGGAGGCAACATACAAGCAAGATAACAAAATAGTTAATTCATATGTTTCCTTCCAAGGAAAAACTTCACAGGGAAACAAACAAACAAAAAAAAAAGCAGGAGGGAAGGCAGTGCCCTGAAGAGATGAATGAATCTTATCTAGACCACTCATTTCTTGGGGCAGCCACTGAAATTTCTGTATCTCTACATCTCCTGCAACCAGTTTTTATTTGACCTCAGGGGCACCCACCGACCACAAAGGAAGCTAAGGAGAAGGAGGGCAGAATTCGCAGTTGGGAAACCTATGAACTATTTGTTCCATCCATTTTCTTCACTGCTCTACAGACTGCTTGAGAATAGAAGATCGTGCTCCAGCTCGTTCTCTTCCTTAAATGTCATTTTCCAATTTGCACTATTCATTCATTAAAATAAGTACCATGGGAGTTCTCCTTGGTATGCAAAAATGGGAACAGTGAGAACCCATGCTGCTCAAGTTGCATGACTGGACAAATGTGCAGCTAGCTGGCCTTTCAAGTCATTTTTTTCGATGACTATGTTTCATAGCCCTTTCAAATGCGCATTTTCTTTCCAGTCTTTTGCAGAATGACAAGACTATACATCCATTCAGTAAAAAGATTCCTACATTTTCATACATTGTCTGCTGAATGACTGGTCCAAAATTAACACTGATCCAAGGGAGCACGTACCCTGTGAGATAACTGTGAACAGCTCTGCTGAAAGGAATAGGAAACCAATACTGTTATCACATGAAAAGTGCCCATGTAAAAATGGCAATTTCCCCAGTTCCCATTTTTACTTCGTAAATTAATTACATTTTAATCATTAGCTCTGAGTCACTGATAACACTATATACATCTGGGTAAGGTTCTGCTTGACACCTGAAAACAGGCAGCTACTACAAGTTCCACTTGGTGACCTTTTATTTGGTTAACCTCAAAGGCAAAGGTGTAGAATGTTGAATTTCAAAGGATTATGTGAATTTGTTACAGTACAGTTTGAAAAAATTGTTGGGTTTTGAATTGGGCAAAACTATAAAAGTCTGTTCTAAAGGTTTTGTGTTTCCAGCTAGCATCATTTTATTTGCACAACTACACCTGAAATAATAGTAACAATTAAGACTTCCATTTTGGGGGCAGAGAGCCAACAAGGGCAGAAAGGATAACAAGAATAGAGAGTGAGTGGAATCTGAAGACATATGTATAGAGTCTAGTTTTGAAAGGATAACCACACTTCAAAGGTAACCAGCCCACAGACAGAAATGACTAAGTGCTGGGACAAATCACTGGTGGGATACCACTTTGGATACATTTATGAACTGCCAAGATAAGCATTGCCAGGAAAGGCAGGAAATAGCTAAGTCTGTTTCAGGGTGAGAAGATGGACCAGCTGACTTTTCAGTAGCTCTGATTTATTTGGTTGTTTCCTCTGCTGTGTGACTTACTCACTAGTAATATTGTTTGCATATCTCTTTACTATCACTGTCTCGTTTTCCTGGAGATTGCCTTATCTCTGATCTCTCCAGTGCCTATGGAAGAGTTCTCAGAAGACAATGTAAGACTGAAGTTATCTTTTAAGAATTTTAAGAACAATTGCTTGCTTGTTTGTTTTATTGTGAAGAGAGTGAAAAACTCCTCTCAGTAAGAATTACTTAGTACCTGTTTTACTCTGGCAAAAATAATGCAAAGGTAAAGAAAGAATATATCAGCCCTTTCTCTATTTCAGTCATAGTGTATATAAACAGAAGAGTATTTCTGCAGTGTCAACTTGATTCAAATTCAGACAGATATATTCTGCCTACACCCATCTCCTCTGCTTGCAGGTAATATCCTCTTCCATTTCTGAGCCTGCTGTTGCCTACTACTACACATTACTCAACAACTGTAGAGTTTCACTCTCTCCAATGATTCACTGCATTCCACTGGAGGAGTAAATCAGTTTCTAAATGGAAGCTCACAAATCAGCACACTTTTTGGAAGCCTTCTGGATCACAAGAACATTCAGTTCATTAAACAGGAGCAGCTGTTTAATCAATGCCTATTGCCTCTTTTATGAAATCTGAAGGTTTCAGACTTGTCAGTACTTCACAGGAAAGTGCACAAAGATTTAACGACAAGACAAATGCAGCTTATTCTATGCTTATTCCTGTAGCTCAAGGAATGCCTAACATAGAGATGATGCTAATTCTACAGTTTAACAATAACATAATCTCTAAATTCTCATTAACTCACAAAGACAATATATAAGAAATCCCTAATAACTGCATAAGGCCTTAGCACTGTTCTGCCTTTCCTTTTTGGAAACTGTCTGTCCATCCAAGATAGATTTCAGGGATAAAAGTAGGCTGGTATACTGCACTGATGGGATTGCATGAAAATTCTACCTAAGTCAGAAATAATGCAGAAGTGATACACTAATTATGACATAATTATAGTGAGGAAAAAATGTTTGATTGTCTATGTCCAGTGGACACAGTAAGTGGAGCAAAATCAATAATACTGCATTCTGCCTTCCTGCCTTCTAACACATTCCAATGGTGACACCACAGCCTTGGACGAAAGGGAATAAATAAATCACTGCAGAAAGACAGCTGCTATTCTCACTTTAGTCCTCAAAGAAAGGACTCAGGTTCTGCAGAGTGTTTGTGCTGCTATTAGCAGAGGAGAATTTCACTCTGGAATTTGCTGATTTTTTCTTATTTTATAGTTATACAGCTAGGCAGTTCCCACTTAGGAAAGTAATATATGATTTCAATTTCCACTGTGAAAACAAGACTCCCAAAATTAATCTCAATACTATATGAATGTTTTTGATGAATCTCTCTTTCCCCACTCCTGCCCACCTTAAGCTTTGGCGTCTGTAATTCTCTCTGTTCCCTACTCTTAAATTAAAGAATTTATAGTTGAGAGTGATTTCTGCCCATCAGTCTTTCATTCAGGATATTTTAATACCACAAAAACCTCCCAAGAAAGGATAAATTGCACATCTATGGAAAGAGCACAGCTGAAAGATAAAAGAACAGTCAAACAATGTAAAATGCCAAGGGCTTAGCTTCTTCCTTAGGAGACATTTTCAGTGAAGACAAAATAATTTGAAAAAAACAATTATACAAGTTTGGTAAAAACCAGTGTATTATGACAGCTTTTTAAAGAAGCCATGGTAGTCCTCCTTTTAGTAGGGCACCACAATCTTCAGCAAGGAAGAATTAAGAAAGGCCAACTTGATGCAGCAGGCACTATGCAGCATGGCATTTCATTAAGGAACACGTGCAGAAGAGAAAACAGTACTCCTATTTGCTTGGTAATGCTAACACTTTCCTGAGCTCTCCTATGATGTGAAAGATGAATCTTCCAAAGCTTTGAATACATATGCTGTGACCCAGCAGTGCTGAAGATCAGCTACTGCTCTCCATCACCGTACTCAAGATTCCTTACTCATATATATGAGCTATCGCTGAGAGGATTAAGGTTGAAAGAGATCAATTAAAAACAATAACAGACAGCAGTAAGTAAAACAAAGCAGAAAACTTCCATCTTCTCAGACAGAGAAATAGAAGGGATTGCTTAGCATAATTCAGGAGAATGTAAGTATGAATTACTTTTGTAAAAGGAGATATATTTTTGCATTTTTGGCACCGACGAATAAGGGTCTGCATGCTACACTCATGAAAGTTTACTCCAGTGAAGTGGCCCACTGATTCACAGCTGCTATGATGGTGGCGTTGCTAGGAAAATGTTGCTCATGCAGTCCATATTTCACTGGCCTGAACAGATGGAAGTCAGGAGGTGTCAAATCTGGACTACACGGTGAGTGTAGTAGGATGGTCCTGGTGTTATCATGTTGCAAGAGAAAGGTTACTTTCTTCTTTTATCTGATTCTGGAAGTTCGAACCTTCCACTTAGTCAGTGTCATGATGTAGTGGTCAAAGTTCACAATTTGTCCAGGTTCCAGGATATCCAGAAGGATCAACCCTTTTCTATACCAAAAGGCAGTGCCCATCACTTTGCCCACTGAGGGCTTTATCTTGAACTTCTTCCTTGATGGAAAATTCACATGTTACCATTCCACGGACTGCTGTTCTAACTCCAGTTCATAGTGGTGACGCCATGTCTTGTCACTGGTAATGATACGATCTAGGCAATTGTCACCTTCTGCCTCATGTTGATTCAATAGGTCCTGACAAACATGTAGATGGTGTTCTTTCTGCTCGTGTGAGCATCTGTGGCACCCACCTGGTGCAAATTTTGTGATATTCCAACACTGCCACCATCATTTCCAAAGCACTGAAGCCAATATTCAGATCTGTACACAGTTTCCTGGTTGTAATCTGTTGATTCCTGTGGACGAGCAGATCAAGATGCTCTTCATTTCTTTATGTGACTTCTGCACATGGCTGTCTGGAATGTGGCTTGTCTTTCTTGTCACTGTTGCCACTGTTGAAACATACCATCCACTGTCTCACTGTGCCAACATCCACTGTGTGGTCTCCACAGATGTTCAGCAACCATTGATTAATATCAATGGATGCCATTTTTCTGCATGAAGAAATTCAATGACACACCTTTGCTTCATACGCACTTCCATGTCAGACACCATTTTGTCAGACTGCCCCTCTGCTGCCATCCATCACACAGCAACAAGATTTAACACAATACTGGCAGGAAGGTTCAACCACTACTGACGTACCACCAACATCCACTTCTGATGTCGTGAGCTAACATAATAAAACAGAAGATATTACTACTGAAGCATCTCATGTACATAGATTAACACCCTAGTGCAGAAATTCTTCTCTGATTTCAATAGCAGCATCTTAAATGGACATGAGTAACCAGTATGAATATAACCTCCTGAAGTTAGCAAGGGCATGAAAACAGCTATGCAGAAGCCTAATTTCTGCACTTTTGATCTGACAAAACACCTTATCAAATACATCCCAGTTATGTTTGCCACTGTTGAAAGTCCTCCAACAGGTGCTTGAATGTACATGGCTACTTTTAGAATTGCCACAGCAGCAAATCTGAGAAATAACCTAGTTGCTTCCTGACATAGAGTAATTAGCTTGCAATTAATTTTTAACCTGGTACATTTCTAGCAGTAAGCACAAGGATTGTTCAGACAAGAAATGTGTGAAAATCCAGCTCAAGTAGCATTAATCAGGATAGTCCCTTTTTTCCCTTGCTCACTCTCTGCCTCAGGAAGTTGCTTTTAAGTATGGTTCTTCTCAAGGCAAGTAAATCATAATTCATCTAATCAGTTAGAAAGCATACAGCAGAGTGCTCCTCATTATAAGAAATCAAATGCCTTATGCTTCAGTCTAGAGTTATTATTTTCCCGAGTAGAGCTCAGGTAGTGGAAATACCGTATTCATGACCAACATCTAGTACACAAAAGCCTATTATTTGATTTGATTTGATTATTTGTGGCAGGGGGGTTGGAGATTTATGATCCTTGTGGTCCCTTCCAACCCTGGCCATTCTGTGATTCTGTGATTCTGTGACAGAGACAACACTAACAAAGACTTTACAGACAGTAAATATCAATATAGCTCAGCTAAGGTTAATGTGATAGCCAGCTATTTAGGATGCGTTTGCATTTTTAAATGGCCAATTACCTTGAAAACTGGCTGCTGACAAAGTAGCTTTTTTTCAGTATAAATACTCAGATAACGTCAGTAAATCTGTAACTAGCTCTTTCCAAGACAGGCATGGTAGAGAGGACTATTAGGGACTTGACAGACATTTCTGTAGTCAATAGTACCATCATGTAGGTGGGTGGACAAGTCACAGAGAATATGGAGCTTTTTTAAATTCACTGTAGACATTTCTTGTACCCTGAATAAGTAGATAAGTATCACTGTCAGAATTTGATGGCATGTTTGACATTTTACACTGGGAAAGAATTAAGCACAGAGAAGGATGATTGTAACACTTCAAGTTTTTCCTACAGGATCAGCTTAATACAGTTCTTCCCACACATTTTCCAGAACTGTTTTCCTTCTCATCCCTCCTCCATAGCTATGACCCAGTGATGTGAGGAGAAAGGTGCAAGTAGAATCAGATATCAAAGGATGACAAGATCATGTGGCTGTGGCTTGAGTCTCATCCATTTCCCCTTCCCTTTCTGCCACGTAGAATTCACAACCAGTTACACTGAGAATTGATGTATGCACTTGACAGCATTAATAGGTACAAAGTTATAAAGATACAGGATGTTAATCTGCTTTTCCTTACCTACTGACTTAATTACAGATCTTTGAAGTTTCACTGCCAAATTTACTTGAGCACCATGAAACTTCAGGGGTGTTTGTTGAGTCCCCAAGGACCAAACAGCCAGGAGCAAAGGCTGTGCCAAACACAGATGCCTACTTCTTGGAGAGATGACATTGTAACATTTTAATATACCTAAGATCAAGTTGATTTTTAAAAGTCTATGGAGACCGGTGTATCTAAGAGCTAGACAGAATGAGGCTGAGGGGAGACCTTATTGCTCTTTTCCAATATCTGAAAGGGGCTTACAGCAAGAGCGGGATTAGTCTCTTCTCACTGGTGACAGGATGAGGGGAAATGGCCTCAAGTCGCGCCAGGGTAAGTTTAGGTTGGATATCAGGAAAAACTTCTTTACAGAAAGGGTTGTTAAGCACTGGAATAGGCTCC
>JAOWBP010049964.1:0-19795 GCA_028571105.1 Tragopan temminckii
GGAGATGTCCTTCGTGTGAAAGTTTTTTCCCATTTTTCCTGTTTTCATCCACAGTTCCTCCAACATTGTTTGTGTGTGTGTGTTTACACTATGCAGTTGTTTTGTCACCAAGCTGTTGTGGTCTTAATTAGCTCTTTCCAAGTGACAGTAAATATACAGTAAAAGCACTTCACTTAAAGAGGGTAAAAGTGTATAAATAAAGATGTTATAAAAATTGCTCTGTAATGGTATTGTGGTACTGTAATGTAATGGTGATGTAATTAGAGTAGTGAAACTTCAGAAATTTGGGAAAAAAGATAAAGCTATAAAATCACCTAGCCAGAAGACACATGCTTTGTGCTTCTGCTCAAACACTGGAGTAATTTGCCATTCACTTAATGCCTAGGAATTGGGGGAGAAAAATTAGTAAGATTTCTTTTGTTTTAACAGTTTAAAATTGAAAAAATAGTAAAAGAAAAAGAAGAGCTACTAAAGGTTACTTCTGTTCTGGAGAAAGAAACGGCACAACTCCGGGATCAAGTTGAAAGACTGGAAAAAGAACTTAACCTTGAAAAGCAGAGATGTGACCAACTGCAAACAGAGCAAAAGGTTAGTTGTTTTATTGATTAAAGCCAACTCATAATGTCCATAATTGTGTTTTTTCAAGAACCAGTTAAACTGGGTGAAAATCAGCTCTCAAAACCCCTCAGCGGTTAGATAGACATTTACACTAGAATAGGTCAGTTCCAATTAACCTCCTGCCACTATTCCTTTTATGTCGTAAAATGGTTAAAATATTTAAGCGTTTTGGTACCAGGCATGGTAAGGTAATCGATGACAACTGTTACCAGATGTTTGACATTTAATTGTGGAATTCATAGTGGAGAAGTAGTTGATAGTTTAAAGTTTGCTTGTGTTACCTTAAAATGAAGGATGGTCTTTCAAATAACTCTCATTAAGGAATAGTTACACAGAATACAGGGTGTTGAAAATGGGAATATGGGGTACTGAAAATGGTAATAAATAAATAGTAAATTTTTAGAAAAATGTTGGTTTTAAAACAAAGATCAAGTCTTGGTCAGGAGACAGATCAAGAAAGCTGCTGCCAAAACATGCCAAGAGTGAAAAGTTAGCTATTGGCTTCTCTAAAAGATTTCACAAAGATCTAATGATTCTGAAACAGAAAACCTTAGAAATTAAGTTATAGTTGTAATTGATAATGGAAATATAAATCTAGCCTGAGCCAAAGCTAGCTTAATTTGGAATTTTACACATGGTAAAGAGCAAATGTATGCTATAGCAAAGACACACAAAAGTTGAACCTGATATAAATATTTAAGCTGCTGTTTTTTTTTTTTTAAACAACTTTTAGTAGAAAATTAAAAACATGTGGGAGGGAGGTGGTGACATGGACAAATTTGAAGTAATGAAGCCTATATAATTTAGCTGTAGACAGCAGTTAATAGGCTATTTTGAAGTACTATTATGTATATGTCAACAGTTCTGCATGATACACCTTTGGTAGAAAGGAATTTGTTGAAGGAATTTGAGACATCATAGTTTACTTTTGCTTGGTCATAATGTAGTGAGCTACAGTGTTAGGTAAGGAAAATGGCAGTGGTAAGATCTGTTTTAGGGGAAAAAAAGTATAAAATCCTATTAAAAATAATTTTAATTTCAAGCACATGGGAGTATTAGTTTAATTTAACAAGACTAGAATTAAATACTTGAAAGCATGCATTTCACCTATTTGCAAAATCAGAAGCTTGATGGGGAAATGAGTGAGCAGCTATCTCCTACCTTCCATTGCTATTTGAGGTTCTTATTTTAAAAACTGCTTGAAAAATTGTCAGTTCCAATCTACCTTAAATCTAGAATGCATTTTTAGAACAATTTGTCAGACGTGATTTTGACACTGTCCAGTGAGAGTAGCTAGGAACAAAAACGTCATGATATTTCCCATGCTTAGCTGTGAATTCCTATGAACAAAAATAATTTCTCTTAAGATACCAGAACTTAGCAGTTAAAACATTCCTGAAATTAAACTCTATTTTTGTATTTTGTTGGAATGGTGATGCAGTGTGAAGAACTTTGCGCTTTTATTTTTGCTGAGCTATAACTGAAAGTCTAATCAGTGGTTGATACAGCTCCACCTATCTGGAATATTCTTATATTTTCCTAACTCATGCATTTATTTTGTCTCATGTAAGTCTTTGACCCTTTTGTTATTTTATTTCTTTTATATTCTGTTTTTTTTCTTTCAGAAGAATTTCTGCTCAGTTGAAACTTTTTGCATATGTACGTGTATATACGTTCCTGCTTATATACATAAGCAGAATGTAAATGCAGTGCTACTCTCGAAAATTAAATTTGCATCTGCTAAATCAAATGCAGTAATTTGTCATCAGAGAGTTTAATAAGCAATACTTTATATGCAGCTTTCTCTCAAACCTTTGAAGCTAAAAGGTGACTTCCCTTTCTCCTTTCTCATTTTTTCCCTACTCCAATACAACAACAGGTCAAGAGGTTATATGATTTATCTTTGGGAACACTGTACAGTGGGTTAATGGATTGATTTAAAGATTCTTGAGCAGCAGTTACGCAGCACTCAGTTCGATTACAGTAACTGTGTATGGTTTATTTGAAGTAAGTAAAGTCAGCTAATCTTCCCAGCTTCACGTGACATGAACAATTGTTATTGGCAAGAAACCTAAACAGTTCATTAATGCACTTTTTTTTTTGGTAAGACCACAAGGGATAACCTTAATGTTAAGTAATTAAAATGTAGTTATTTTATGTAACAACAGAATGAATCTCCACCTATGCTTAGTATAAAGTAGGTGGTTTTGGCTTAGGTCTTTTTTTCTTTTTTCCCCAATTAAGTTTAAGAATGGCTGTTTTAACTTAGTGGATTCATGAATTTGTTCTTCTTTTATTCCCAGTGCTTTCTTGTCACACGCATGTAGATTTTCGGTTATACTCTAAATATTTGCTGCATGAAAATTTTTCAACTTTTTTTTCTATTTTATTTTTTAAAATGCTTTGTTCAGACAAAGGTTTAGATATTTAGAGTTCTATTAAAAAAAAAAAAAAACTTTCAATCTACTTCAGAGTATATTAAAGAAAAACAGTTGTTAAAATGAAGTAGCCCATATAAGGGAAACAGAATTATTGTAAAAGCTATGTATCATTACTTTTGTAGTTTAAAAGGAAGCTTTTAAACAAGCAGAGATCTTAATTTCTGTTAAAATAAACTCAAGATATGTTTTACTCTTTACAAATTTTACCAGCATTTTTTTTTCCTTTTTGCAAATACTTCCATGAAGGCATGCACAAGTAGTACTTCTGATTAACCAAAAAAACCTTGTTTAGTTTTCTCAGGGCAAATAATATGGCTATCTGAGCTAATATTTGATCAAAAGATGAGAATACATTATTAAACAGCACTGTATTAAACTAGTCTGTATTTATTGGGTTGGGGTTGGAAGGGACTGTTGGAGATCACCTGATAGGGACAAGGGTACCTTCCCCTAGGTCAGGTTGCCCATGGTCCCATCCAACCTGACTTTGAACACTTCCAGGGATGGGACATGCACGGCTTCTCTGGGCAGCCTGTTTCATTGTCTTACCATTCTCTTAGAATTTCTTGACTACAAATCTAAATCTGCCCTGTTGTAAGAACTGTGATTCCCTTGTCCTGTTGCTACAGGCCTTGGTGGAAAGTCTCTCTGCATCTTAGAAACTCCCTTTAAATATTGGAAGGTCACAGTGAGGTCTCCCCAAAGACTCCTCCAATCTGAACAACCCCAACTCTCAACTTTTTTTAATCACAGGAGAGTTGTTCCAGCCCTCAAACCATTTTTTGTAGCCTTTAAAATAACTGAGTTGAACAGAGTTTGGATTGTGTGACTAGGTGTCATAAAATGTAAGTTATCTTATTGCGGTACAGTGCAACAAATAGAAGTGAAACTAGTGATAGAAGAACTCTAGATTTGCAATTTGAAAATGATTTGCTAAAACACAATTCTCTTAATGTCTCCTTTTTATTCGTATTTGTTTATATCCCCTTAGGATAATTTCCCCTTTTCTTGGTACTGATTTTTCAGTCTTTTGTTTTCAGAAATAGTTCAGGGTTTATTTGGAATGAGAAATGTTCATTAGAAAAAAATGATTTCCTAAAATGAACAATGTCACAGTTCTACCAAACTACTGTTTCCCTCCTACTCTTGATTATTGCTCTCGCATGCTTAGTTACTGTCAGAGTTCTGGGCAGTGGAGCCATTGTCCTGTGTCTGCCTTTTGACTTGTTGGGATGCTTTGTAAGTTGTTCTTTACAGACTATTTGGGGAAGTTTCCTATGGAGATATTCATGACCTGTGTGGATGCCTGCCTGTGCAACCTGTTGTAGGGTATCTGCTTTAGCAGGGGGAGTTGGACTCAGTGATCTCTTCAAGTCCCTTCCAACCCCTGCAATTCCGTGATTCTGTAATTCTAAGAAAATATTAGGAGAAAATACAAGCTAGAGGAGGATTAGTACACCAAATTAAAGCTATTCAGATGTAATATAGTCAGTGTTCCACTAAGTCTGAATAGTGGACTGTATGCACACTTGTAAGTGAGACAGATTTGCATTTCTTCAGCTTTAAGAAAAGGTGAGTCCTTGTGTTTGTATTACTACTGACTGCCAATTCTAGAAGTCACAGAAAACTACTAATTTTGGTTTGCTAACGGTGTCCTTACTGCTCAGCAGATAGTCTTTAGTTGCCTTCTAAGGCGGGGGAGGAAAAATAAATTCAAGGCATAAAATGACTGTTACTGGAGTTGTTGGAACTTGCTTCTCATGCAAGTCTTGCATGCATAGTGCTCCAATTCACCTCCTGTCTCTCAAGGCTTCTGTTTTAGGGTTAGCCTTTTCTTTTATGTTGGAGTGAAAAAAATCTGTGTTTTTTAGTAGTACTGTACACAGTGGTTCTTTAACCTAGTTTTCTTAGATTTTTATTGTCACTATCACAGGAAAAGAATACTTGCATGACACCAAGATTTGTGTTAGCCAGTGTTGGTGCTCAAATGGAGCATGTGCTCCAGCACCACTGTTGCTTTGCCTACAGAATTTCCAGCTCTGTGCTGGGAATTGGATAGGCCCAAGAGAAAGCATTCAGTTCGTTCAGCAGTTTTGTCTATTGAAATTATATTTTGCCTGTCGTATAAAAAGACAATGAACTGATGTATGTTTGTGTTCCATGGTAATACAGGGCAAAGTTTGCAAAACTTCAGCAAGCAGTTCTCCATGTGCAATGTGCATATTTTTGTTTTCACTTTGTGAGTCACAAGTACACAAAGCTGGATGGATTTCACATAATATTTTGACAGACTAGATTAAACTGCAATACTTTTTTAATTGATGAACATGATGTTCTGTGGCATGGTTGGTTGTTGGTGTGGGTCAGCTGTCCCGGCTGTACCTCTGCAGCCTGTTTGTGCTGATTAAACCATTCCTCTTTCCCCTATTAAACCATTCCACTTTTTCCCCTAGATTACATGAAATCATCTGTCAAGAAGTTTAACTGCTTGCTACTATGTGTGGGGATTCTGAAATATTGCAAATATTTCAGAAATGTCACATCTTTTTCTTACTGGTTTGTTAGTTGATATTTTTACTGCTATGATGTTCCTTGATAATAGCATTTTTTAGTTTTGAATCATACTGTATATACAGCTTGCAATTCTAGTAATACGACACTGTTAAAATGATGTGATTAGTCACTGTGATTGTTTTATTTAAGGTGATGCACGATAGGTATGTGGTCACCAGAACTCTTTCAAGTTGCTTTCACCATTAAAGTCTTTCCTTGTGTTTCCTACTGAGACTCCTTGTTTACTGGTACATACTCTGGTGTGAGAGCTGCATCACTAAGCTGCTTCTACCTGAAAGGTAAAAGGAAAGCTGAAGAACATTGATTCAAAAATTGATTGCCTCTTCATATATAAAATAATAACACAAATAAAACAATAATACAAATATTTCTAGTGTTTATCTTATACATTATAAATATAAAAACATTCCTGAACGCATGCTTTTTGTGGAGTGTTTTGTGTTTGTTTTGTTCCCAGTTTTGCACATACTTAAAGTGTACTCTCTGGCAGCAGTGCACTGATCTACTCTGCTAAGGTTTAATGTTACCTTCTAGAAAAGAGGAAGCACACAGCAGTTATAATATCAGTACTTCATTGATTTGCTCTTTTGGCACTGCAGCTGCTCAGTTTTGTAAACACGGTTCTCTGTATTTTTGCAGAGGACACCTTGTATGTCAGATCTTTTGCAATCTTTTGTCTCCCTCTAGTGGGCAAAGATTACTTCTGATTTCTTTAGTGTCAGATTGGCTTTAAATCTTATTCCTACAGCAGTGGTATTCCTAAACCTTTAACTTCAGTCAGAAGCAACAGATGTAGGAATTAGCAGCTCGTTGTTTGATCCTATGAATATCTACGAAGTGCTTCCATTGTGGCACGTGTAAAGAGAGGCAGAAGTGAATATTCTAACTTAATGAACTTGTTCTTTCCCCCAGCTTTTTGAAAGTTTATTTCACTATTGAGAAGCGAGCTAATTCATCTACCTGGTAGGTCGTTTTAATAGGGATACCCATCCAAACCTAGATTCTCCTGAGGTATGCATCTGCACAGTAGCTTTTTTCAGGAAAGAATTTTATTCAAATATTAGGGTTCTGTTTGAATTGGCTTCTGATACCATCTTACAAGGGGAATTTCTCTGGTTAGACAGCGACAGAATGCTGCTGTGCAGTGTGATCTGTCTGCAGTGCAAGTACCTACTTCAGATTGCATGAGTAAATTAATCAAGTATTTTTTCAGTGCCTCTTTAAATCGAACTGTATTTTTTTTTATATACACTACACACCCTGCAGGCTAAAGATCAGGGAGATTCATTGTTTTAAAACAAAGCAGAAGCAAAGCAAAAGCCGACTGTGTAAAATAACAATTTAAAAGTACAAATTAAACAATCAGAATCTGAACTGTCACCAGCAATTATACTGAAGGGTGCTGTAAATGTTCTGTGAAGAGAAAACCCTGTCTTATTGATTCAGTGATGGTTTAAGAAATAGTCATACATAGAACAAACTAATATAAATTTATTTCACTGAATGAATGGAGATACTCTTAAGTGTTTTAGATAGGTGTCCTGCCTGCGCTTCAGTTCAAATAATGTATTTATGTGAATGACTTCATGCAGCTTCTAGTGAAGTTACAAGGAAGTGAAGAAATGATCATTCTGAAATGCCTGTGCTGCCAACTCAGTGTGTAAATGTTTAGGTTGTCTCCTGGAGAAGTAGTGCACGCCTGCGATTTTCATGACAGTTGCAGGATGACTGATGTTCTGTAGATGAACTTTTACAGAGTTGGGCCTTAATTTTGTACGAGGAGGCACGTAGTGTTCATTCTGTTCAATAGTGTTAGTTGAACTAACACGTTTAAATTACTACCGTATTAAATTTTGGGTTAGCAAGATTTGAGTGTTCAGAGCAGTATTTCTGTAGCCTGTCATAGTGATTAAGATAAAGACTTAATGACATAGAGTTTGGGACTGGTTTACTGTTTTACTTTGCTGAATGATTAACATTCCTTTTGGAAATGGTTTCATTTCAGAATGTTTGGGCCTTGACAAATATTCAGGTGGATTTTTCAGTGGCCATAGGGGCTCCGTGTTGTATTCATCGCTCATCCTTTGAGGTAGTTTAGACAGGGTATGATGTCAGCCGGGTATTTCATGTGATTCTGTTGGAGTTATTCTGATATCAGCGGGCTAAACAAAAGGCTCTTGCAGATAATCAGTCCAGATTCCTGAAATTCTCAGTGGAGTATGAAGCATAATGATTCCCCAGACATAAAGTTTCATCCAAGTAAATTGAAGCAGCTGAAACTTGAAAGATGTTGCTAGCTTTTTTTTTTTAAATTTAAAAAGTAAATACAAATATTAATGTGAATCTGATGAAATTACCTCTTAGCTTGAGAGTTGCATAGCTTACTTTTAAACTTTAGTTCTTCTTTTGTAATGGGTGTATTTTCTAAAAGTAAAATAAAGGCTGTGGGTATTTGGCCCACAGGGGCTGTGTATATTTGTAGCCATTACTCAAAAATGAATGGTTTTGGTAGGGATTAGCTTTTAAAAGGTGATCAGGGGGTGTAACGCATTTGTGATCAGGATACACAAATGTAAAGCCACTGATGTGTAACTCAAAATTTTTTTTATGATGCAATACCTCTTCTTTTAGCATCTTGTTATAAGATAGTATAAATGAATGACGGTGTTAAAATGGTAGTGTTTTTGCAGAGGGTAGGATAGATTTTTATGTGATTATGATGAAATAATCAATTTTAAGTCTTTTGCCATTTTAGAATGACAGCAAAAAAAGATTTTGGGTGCACTATCTTCAACTGTCTGAAGGTACATCAAACTTTTCAACCTGGAATTTTGGTTCTTTGAAAGTAAATTCACTTGGCAGCTACCTCACGTTTTCTCTGTTGCATTTCTTTAGTTAGACTCTTAGAAATTTAGAGTAGTTTTTGTCCTGGCAGCTTTTGATTTGCAGCAGTGACTTATGTAACTTCTGGCTTTTTATTGTGACCCTTGTGATGCAATTTGCTTCTCCCTTCCATCGGTAAAGCTGTTGCAACTCTTGGAGGTGGGGGGACTGCGTTTGTAAACTGGATTAAAGAGAAGATCCAGTGTAAAAATAATCTTTCAAATAAGTCTTTTTGAAGCAGTTCACTAAAATATTCATGCTTTTGCTGTGTTTTTCTTTTAGCTAAGTCATTGGAAGAAAAGGTAGATTTATGGGCATATCAGATAAATTAAGATAAATTAATCAGCAGTTTAATTATCATCTTGGTACTGGCGGTTGTACACGTTGATACATTTATTATATTCTTCCACTTCAGACTGTGCCTAAAACAGAGTCGACCTTTACCTGTAAAATAGTCAAAGAGCACTCATTTTAAATTTTATAGGCTCTGAAACCACTGTAACCGGAGTGTATAGGACTGGGATTGCTACATCTAAATTGAATTGCTAAGAATTCTGTAAAATAACAAGTCGTCTCTAAAAATTAATCCTTTCTTCTTTCAAAACTGTAGGCTTTAGTTGTATCTAAACAAGTTTATTAGGTGAGAATCTGTTAAGTATGGAACTTTTACATTTTAATACCATGTCCCTTTAGAATAACTAGCAAAGCAGCATCAATTGTAATGCTGTTTGTGGAGTGTATTTTTTCAGGCCATTAATTCCTTTTAATACATGTTACCTTTGGCAGCCTGTTTGAACTGTTTGTACAGTTTGTATATATAATGTATCAGATTAAATTCTTTTGAAGGCACTTAGGTTACAACAGTTACAGTTATGCCAAAGTGGTGTTTAGAGAAAACACAGATATGCATTGAAATAGGCTTTTTACTATACTAGACTTTCAAAACAGAGGTGGGTAATTAGTCTCCACTGCACTAGGGAAGGACAAGCAGTTATAATGTGTTGTTGCTGTTGGTTATATGGCAAGTTTTACTTGCAATACAGGCTTTAATTAAAATATCCTGCCTTCATTATGCCGAAGTACACACACTTTTGTTTGCAGGAAGCTGATAGCTCTTCAAAAAGCTTTACAAAAGTTGTCGGTCTCGTTGAAAACACTGTTGGAGGACAAACGTTGTATTCATGATTCTTCCTCCAAATTCTTTATTATTTTAAGGCACATTATAAAGCCAATTAGATTTCAGGTAGTTAGAATGGATTGCTCCTCTTCCTTTTTAATAGTATCTGTAACAAAAATGAAAATCTACTTTAGGTGCTCATTTAAGGCTCAGGAAGTGTTTGAGACATCAGTTATGTATGCCACTCTTACAATTCACTTCCCCTCTTGCTCCCCAGATCATCGTGTCCAAACCTCTGTTTAGTTGCTTGTAAAAGCAGGGCTTAATTACACTTGCAAGCAGCATATTTTTTGACAATTAATGAGTAAAAACAGTCCTCATTATATTTTATTGTACTTAAAACATTGTTAGTTAAGTGGAATCTGTCCAGTAGGGGTTCTCCATGAACTCTGGTTGATGTGTTTCTCGTGATATAACAGTACGGTTTTGTTGTTTTGAGGCATTAAGTTCTGTTTAACAATGATGAACAGATGAACTAGTGCCTTTATCTTCCAAATGCAGAGTGAAAAGACAGCTTGTACCTTAAACTCTGCACAAACATTGTAAGTTATGCTGGAGTCTCTCATGTTGGTCAGTCTGTCTTGACCTTGTTTACGTTTTGATTCATATCACTGGCCTGGATAATATTAAGCTGAGCTTTGTTAAATTTTGGTAACAGAAATGGTAATATTGTGTTGTGTGTTACTGATTTCTTTTCTTGGGAAAATAGCATTGTATTGAAAATAACATTTCTCTGGACCTGTTTATAAACGGTCGTTTTTACTGTAGTGGAGATGACATTTAACTCTCCACTGCTTTGAATGGTATGGACATGACTGTAATTAGAATAATGAATGCTGTACTTGATGTGGCTTCTCATCTTGGGTCTCTCAATGTGACAAAGGACTCACTTCTGGGAGTTGTCATCATCCTGTATCTCTTTGTGAGGCTCCCAAATGTTCAAGCTAGTATAATGCAGTGTCACAACTAACTGCTAATCATAAGGAGTATCAGTGCCTCCATTTTTTTCTTCGGACTGTGACTTACTTGAGTGGTGTAGTCACATGCAAGTCTCCCTTCTTTTCAGGTGAAAGGAAGTACAAATGAAGATACAGGTTTTGTTTTTTTTAATCTGAGCAGCCATTGGTTAATTTGCAGAAGGGAGATGGGCAAAAGATACGAAATGTATCTTTGTTTGTCCCATATCAATAGTCTCCGGTAGTTTCCACTTAACTGTGTGTTTGCATTGAAGCGTATTCCTTATTGAATCTTTCCTAGTATATTAAATAAGCACTGCAAATGTAATATACTTTTATACCAGGTGGGCGGTTCAAAATAGGTATGTCTTACATTTTGTGAAAGAATAGAAACGCGGTGGCTGTCTGCTTCATATTGTAGATTTACATTTGCACTAAAGTAAAAGCATTGAGTAACTTCAAATATTTTACATTTTTAGAATGTTCTATATAAAATATTTTAATTGTATAAATGTGATACCGTTTAAGCGGAATGCTCAAATTCATATTTGCTGTGTGGCTTACTGCGTTAGTCAGTTTGAGTGGTAAACATGATTTGGAGCATATTTATTTTGGTCTTTTGTCTGATAGATTAATTGCTATAATTTTTATGGAAACAGTATACGTGCAGTTTTATGTAGGAAACTTAAAATCTGGGAAGTAGAATGTTTGTAAAGTAATCATTGATATTACAAATAAAATGCATAGAAGACCTATATATTGTATATGAGCTAGAAATCAACAGTATTAAAATATTTGAGCATTAATTCAAATGGTATTCTGTTGTTTTGGAAATGTGCATTCTCAAATTACACTTGCAATTTTTTATAGACTAGTATTCAAGCATCAGAAACTCTTAAAACTGAAAATGATGATTTGAAGAAGAAACATGATGAGGTTGCTTCAAAAGTGCTCCAGCTTGAGGAAGACATCATGGCTGTTACTCAAAAAGCTATTGCAAAAGAAACAGAGTTAGACAGGTATTAAGTCTTTTTGTCCCTTACCTTCTTTATTTTATGGGTTCTTTCAAACTAACACTTTTTAATATGTTGATTGTTCTGCATTAATAGTTTTTTTTTTACTATTAATTTGTTAATTTCTTAGCATGAAAGACAAGCTGAAGAAAGTAATGCTTGAGAAAGACCAACTTGAATGTGTGTTAAAGACAGAAAAGGATGAAAAAGAACTTTATAAGGTAACTTCATTCCTTATACATGTATACACTCAACTGTTGAAATAAAAGTAATTTTTTTTATGAGCCTGCTGTACTACTCTGCCTAATTTGATGTGGCTCTTTTCTTAGCAAAGTACATACAGAAACTGATAAGGCTTTAGGAATATTACTCCAAAACTTAGTTGAGCTGATTGATGACTATTAGTTTTTGTACTCCTGTTTTTTGTTTTTTTTTTGTTTTTTTGAAGAAAACATCCTATTTCTGGTTGGTATGCTGAAATAAGGAAGTCTTTAGCTTGTGGGAAAGAAACTGTACTTACATGTAAGATTATTTACATTCACAGGGAAATATCTTGTATGTGGCAGGCAGCATCAAATTTTATACTGGAAATCATGTTAAAAGTCTCCAGATGTCTTTCAGTATATGCCATTTGTCTGTAAATAAGCAGCAGAAATCATCTAGTCTTTGAATGGACAACACTTGAGCACAGCAGTTATCATATAATGCCTATAAATGATAGTCTTGATGATGTTTTAAAAGGAGCTCTAGTGTTATACTTGTTTCTTGTCTTGGTAGCTGGATATTGCTGATGTAGTCCCGTTAGCCTAGGTAACTGCAAGTAGATACAATCAGAAGAATAATTTCTTTTGTTTTCTTCAAGTAATTTTGCTTGCATTTAGTTTTTCTGCATTTGTGAAGAGAGAGGTTAATTTTCAGAAGCTTGGTTTGATATATGTAGAAACCAGGATCTTAGCTTCTAGCTGTAGAGTGCATCTGTTGTTAGATGATCAAGCTGAAAGGATTTCAGCAAGGAATCTTCTTCTGTGAGGGCAGTGATATTACCAAATGTTTTATTTTTCTCTTTACCAGTTCTGCTTTGTCTCAAAGATGAGTTAGAATTTAGCAAACATTTAAAAGAGCAAGTAGATAGCAGTTTTTTTTAATGTGGAAGAAGAGTTTGACATTTTTTAGCATCATTACAGATACACTTGAAGAATACAGAAATAGAAAACACCAAACTAGTAAAAGAGATCGAGACGTTTAAGAATTTGGATGCAAACAAAGAAAACATGATATCGTATTATAAAGAGGAGGTTGGCAGATTACAGCTATTTATAGCTGAAAAAGAAAATATGAAGAAAGCTTTTTTGCTCACCTCATCAAATAAGGTAAGCATTGCTAATATAATTGGCCTACTTTAAAATAAATATATCGAAGAAAGTATGTGCTTGACAAGAGAAAGGAAGATATTGATACTTTCAGGAAACGGACTGAGAGTCAAAAGGATTGTGGTGTCCTGAGCAGAAAATAGGCAAAGGAGAAAGTAAATTCAGTTCTGTTTTGGTCATTGTGAGCTTGTCAAGGTGTCTCATGTAGAGAAGTCTGAGGTGAACTGTATGTGAAAAAAGTGATTTGTGAGTTCAGGAAGAGGTGCACTCCTCTGAGTTTGGAAGTAATAAGCATGATAGAGACTGAAGAATGGAGAAGAGATTGCAGTGTTGAGAATACAGAGGATGATGGAGGAGAAAGGAGGCTTCAGAAGGTGTACTGAAGGACTTTTGTCTGGTACTGTTAAGATACGCTGATGTAACACTGGAGGAAGGGTAATGTACCACATAAATTAACTAAATCAACTGAGAAGTCAGCAGTAAGAGTTCCAGTAGGACTTACAATGAGGAGGTGACTTTTGCTATGCAGTGTGGTAATACTGTGGCTAGCAAGCAGATTGGTGTAGTACGAGAGTGAGCGTGCTAAAGAACTGATATCCATGCTGTACATGGTCCAAGGGGGTTACTTAAAAATAGTTTTAGTGTGGTGCTGTGAATAGAATACCTATTAGATGTTGGAGTCTGTTAGGTTTGGTCTTGATGCACATCTTCTGTTTTCACTTTATCCAAGAGAATTCTAGTATCCCTGCCCTGAGAGTGTTCTGTGATGTGATCTGAAGTGTGGTGAGTAATAGTAGAATGATTGGGTGCTTTGCTTCAGAAGTCTGCTCTTGATCCAAAACAGAGAGAGATGTTAGAGTCTTTTGGGCCAGCATGGAAAAGTCAGACTATGCAGGTGATGCAGATTCTGTCTTGTGTATTTTTTTCAGTAGTCTTCTCACTGAAAAAGCAATGTAAATCGTGGAAGAAGAGACATTTTTAACTTGTGTTGCTTTAAAATGTAAATACCAGCAGAAAAGTAGTGCTATTGAGAATGGAAATAGCAAGAAGAAAAACAGAGATGCTTATATTGCTTTAAGTTACAGTTTGCATTCTTTTCGTCTTTTGACTGCTCTACAGTTTTGTTTCTGACCATGTTAAACTAGTATTTTGCTTTAAAATAAAAACTGTAGTGTGTACACCAGTACTGGAGGCCCCGAACATTTTTGTCATAGTTACTAACACAGAAAAGCATTTATGACGTTACTGGTGGGATCGTTAACATTTTTGCCTTACGCTATCAATTTGTAGACATATACTGAAACATGTTACTGATGCATGATGTGCTGTAAAGATACCTAAGGGTGCTTTGTAGCATCTCCTAGTCCATCCATCTTCATAAGTGTTTACAGAATCTATATTCCACTGGACTTGCTGTGTAATAGTCTGTGTGATTATTAAAAATTAACAGTGGACTAGAGATTTGATTTTTATGTCTAGACTCACCAATAGGAAATTACAGCGTCTTCAGGAAGCCCAGATCCTGCAAGTGGCTTACAGTGTTTACTTTTTGTTTTATTTTTGATGATCTTGGGTTTTTCTTGAGGATTGAGGGATCAGTAGTGTGGCTTGGTCAGTGGGCCCTTGGGCTGCTCTATAAAGCTGCTGTGGTGCCAAGTCTGAGGTGCTGCGCGCTTCAGCTTGCTCTCTGTTACTTCTTGTTCTCAAGACCTTCTGAAAAAGATATTGGGCAAGACCTTAGGAAATGGAATTGCATGAAGAACATCTCAAAATTGTTTTATGTTGTCTTACGTAAACCACTTGTAGACATTGTAAGGCCTCTAATGTTCTAATTCTACAGTCTTACTGCAGCATCAACTTAATTTTTTTTGAAGTTGGATGGCTGTTCATGCCTGTTATTTCTGTGTAGGGGAAAAAAAAAATTGTTATTGAATATGCTTAAACTGAAGCTGAAAATACAACAAAAATCCAGTATAGGTAAAAGGATAATGCCCAAATGTGTGGTTTGAGGTGGTGATTGCTTGAAGACCTTTATATTATAATGAGGGGTATTTGCAGATTGTTTTTCTGGATTTAGTGTGGTTTTTTCTTTTTTTTGCTGGAACAGCCAACTACATTTGTTTGTTTTTTTTTCTTTTGAATGTTCCAAATCCCTTCCCAACTTCTGTTTAAACTTTGAAGTAAAGGTGATTGATTCTCTTCCCGTCTTTCCCAGGAGGATGCAGCTATTTTAAAAGAGCAGCTTCGGAAAGCTGAAGATCAAATTCAGGCTAGCAAACAAGAAGCTGTCCTAATGTCAAAAGAGCTGAGTGATGCAGTAAATGTGCGAGATAAAACAATGGCAGATCTTCACAGTGCACGTCTGGAAAATGAGAAGTTGAAAAAGCAGCTTGCTGATGCTTTAGCTGAACTCACAAAAATCACAGCTTTGAAAAACGAACAGGTAAATTGTTAGTTCTTAGTGCTCAAGTTTTTGTGCATTCATAAAATCTGTCAGAGAAAGATTTGTTAATACTGGGGAGTAGAAATCTTTTCTTGGGTAGTTCCTACAAAATAGGAACTTATTCTGTACTTACATAGGCTATTTTGCTTTCTTTAATTAGAAAATAAAGGTTTTTTGGGAAGAGTACTGTTCGAACAGAATGGAGAACAGTTTCTCTTTTTTGAATTGTTTTAAAGGAAACTTCAGACACAACAGAACAGGAACTGCGTAGAGAAGTTGAAGATCTGAAACTTCGTTTACAAATGGCTGCTGACCATTACAAGGAAAAATTCAAAGAATGTCAAAAACTTCAAAAACAAGTGAACAAGTTTATGGAACAGGCAGTAAGTGAATGGAGAAATTGCACTTGCTTTTTCTAGCTTTTCAGCAACTATTTAATTTCTTTTTGCAAAAAAGCCAACAATGCTTTTAAAAATTAAAATTGTGCTAAACAACTGAGTTTTAGTTTACTGTTTTCTTCTATAAATCTGAACTATTTCTGGGCCTTTTTTAGATGCACCTGTTATATGTAGAAAAGTATTAGAATTTGGATGAATGTGTAAGCATAACTTTGTTCAAGGAAGAATTTTGAAAGTGAAACAGGGAAATGCGTGATTAATAACCACCACTTCAAGAAACAAAAGACAAATAGAAACAGAAAGCCTAGTCCTAATGTCATGGAAATGGAGAACTTAAAGGAAGACTCTGAGTGGGGAGGGCATTTCCACAACCCAGTGTATAATTGTATTCCATTTCTATTTGATATTCTGATCACTCTTGAAGCTTTGCTCTTATGCCACTTGGTAAATGAACTTGTTAGTGAATTTCAGACAGGTTTGAGAGCAGGGCTGGTGATGGAGTAACAGAGAGACAGCGTGGAAAATGGCAACGGCAAGATCAGGAACATGATTTAGTGAGAAGTATTGGTGATAATGGGCGGTTGGATGGATGATCTTATAGGTCTTTTCCAACCTTGGTGATTCTATGAATAAATGTGATTTAGGAAAAATTGACAAATTATTTAGACTACCTGCAGAACAAATGGATAAACTGCCTGGCTTTGATCAACAAATTACTTTCAAAATTAGTTTCTCATCCAGAAGGTCAATGGTGAATGAAGTCTCACATAAGAATGCTTGAGGCTTTTGTTTGAAAAATATTCCAGAGCTTGACTATGTTGTAGATCTGATAGCAACCTCGTATTTTGCTTCTTTAACTTATAGCAGCAGAAGTATAGTACTCGCTATTAATACTGACTTCATATTCTAATGGAATATTAGCTTTAAACTGATGAATTTAAGTGCAACTTTTTCTCTAGAGAACAAGATGTTCTAATAATTTGCTTAAAAATTACTGTTTCTAAGGAAAAGGAACTTTGTAAAGTAAGGTTATAAAAACTATCTGAGACTATTTTCAGTGTTAGTAGAATAATATTGGTTTGTGTATTTATTATTCTCTTGGTTTCCACTCTTCCTCGTCCAATTTTGGAGGAGATGGCAGTGGAAGAAATGTTACTTTGTGCTTTGGATTTCATTGAATAAAATACCAAAACAAAATTTCTTTTCACAAAGAAAATCACGGGGAATCAGCAGAAACTGACAGATGCATCTAACATTGTGACAGCTACTGCCATCGTTACAGACAAAAAGTTGCCTGCATCTCCAGGTATCAACAGCTTAGATTTTATCTGTTTGTATCCACCTGAAAGTGGTGTATCTGTGAAGTAGTCTGTAAACATATCTCTAGTATAAACTAGGTAAAGTTGTTCTGTCATAATTAAAGGAAGGAAGGCTGGTTAGAAATATGAAAACTCATCTAAAAAGCTGGGTTTTTTCCTCCAAGGAATAGGATTCAGAAATAATTTCATTGCTTTTTTTCAAAGCAGTTAATATTAACTGGGACTGAAATCTGATTGTTTTGCTTGATAGTTAACACAGAACTGGTTTTGCCAACAGAGTTGAGTTAAGAAATAAGAAAACCATCCCACTCAAATTCTTGAATTATGTACAGTAGCATGCAGATTTTGCAGTTGTGTTACAGTGACTGTCCAATGGAATATTGTACTATAAAATCAAATCCACAGTAAAATTCTGGTTATTCGATGACAACGTTAAGTCTATAGAATGTTCTCATTATTTATAAGCTGTAGGAGTTCTATTCGAAAATGTTTAACTAAGTTATAATTTTCATGGTCTAACTTGTTAGAAAACTAATCTTACAGAGTAGACATAGTAGCTTATAACTGAGCCTAGTTTATTATTCAGCTTAAACTGATAAATGCTGAGTAATTTTGTGCTTGATGCCTTAAAATTGACACACCTTTCTCTCTTTACTGACTATAATTTGTAATTTCTGGTCCGTTTCATCCCATTTTCATTAAATACAAGTGTTTCCTAGAACAAGTAAGATAAGTAAGACCAGTTACGATGCGTGATGGGATGAAGTAGATTGCGGAGGCATTTCATATTGTGGCAGAATAATAAAATAGCTAGCGCAGTATTGGAATGAAAGCATTCTAATGTTTACTTTCTTGGGAGCTCGTGGGAGAGTTGCCTGGTTTTGATCTGTGTAGTAGGTATGTGTTTGTTTACGCTCCTCTTCAGTAGGAGAGAGCGAGCTGAATACCTGCTGATATGACCGATGTTTCAGTATCATGTGCCTAGTGATACATTTGCTGCTTTGGATGACATGGAGCACTCTGTTCTTGATGCAGTGTCAGATTTGGCCTGTCATCTCTTTGATACGGACTTCATTTATAGAACAAAAAACCCAGTGTTTGTGTTTTTTCTTCAGTGTTCACAGTTAGCCCCATTTCATCTGATGTAGTATCGGAATTCATGGTTAAGGAGCAAGTACGTGAAATGAATAAAGAAATTGCTGAGAAAACAGAGAAGTATAAGAAATGCAAGCAAATGTTGGCAGTAAGTAAATGGCTGATTTGGAAAGCTGAACAGAGCGCTCTAGGTGCTAAATCTTAAAACCACAGAGCCTACCCAGATGCTTGCCTTGCTGCTTGTTTGTGCGATACTCCATGCTTAAGATAGAAGTGTTAATATGATAAAACACTTTTTTGAGTCAGCTCTCAATTACCTATTCATTTGCTACTTGTTTGGAGATTAAAAAAATAACAATACAAGTCAGAACGGTTAGATTTAAGGTTAGAATTAAAAACTTGGAATTTTAGTGTACTAATATGCTTTGTTTTTAAATAGCCATAGCATAGTCACAAATTATCGTGAACTCAGTTCACATAATCCTAATTCTCTTATCCCAAGATGATTGTACATCCAGGAGAGGATAACAGAATAATTGCCATGTAATTGTGCTCACCATCCCATCAATAGAGAGCCTTCATTAGCATCCACTAGCTATTAACTCTGTAGTGGGGTCTGAGAAAAGCTTTGCCTTTGACTTTCTGGATGAAACATATTTAGGGTGATTGTAAAAGTTGCCAAGGGAAACTGAAATGAGACACTTGAAAGGGTAATGAATAGTGTGGTATTGGGATTCTGTTTACATGGAGAAACGTGTAACAGTGAAGCTAAGAAGTAGCAGTGTATTGAAAACTCAAGAAAAAATGTATATTGGATGCCATTTTCATAATATCCAATGCTCAGAGCCACTGCAGTGAGTCAGGCTTGATTCACTGAAGACATTTGTAAATAGGTTAGTTCTAAAAGCATAGAGTTGCACAGTGCCATTGCTTAAATATGAAAACAGTTATAAATGTTTCATGCTATGTTATGAACTGTTTCAGGTTGAGAAGATGAAATGCAGCGTTTATGCTGATGAACTAGCTAAACTGGAGCTGAAATGGAAAGAACAAGTGAAAATCAATGAGGCTATAAAATTACAGCTAGCAGCAATGGAGGATCAGTATAAAGTAAGTTACCAATTTTTTTTGTTTGTTCGTTATGACAGTGAATGGTATCCTGTTCTTAACTTACATGCTCATTTCTAATAGTTCAGTAGTTCAGTCTTAATGGGAGAAAACATGAAATATATTTTTTGCTGTAAAAAGAAAATCTGTCTTGCTCTGTAGGAGCAGCACATTCTTTTGATGTTTCTTTTAAAGTAAGGCAAAACTGCTAAGTAGTACACTTAGCAAAAGTCGTTTAATATTGTGAATTTGTAAGAAACCGTAACTAACTTTAATCTAGTATTACAGCATGTACAATCAATGGATATATAGATATTGTAAATGCCAAAAAGCTCGGCTAAGTTGTTAAACCAGAGCAAAGAAAAGATAAAGCGCTCACCCGTATCCTGGGCTCACTGGGA